>JAAAKE020086622.1:0-21935 GCA_010014785.2 Anisolabis maritima | reverse complement strand
GTTTGTTTTTGTTTTCGGGGTCGCAATCTTGCTAGTCCCCAAGTTTGGTCGGTGGATGTGGATGTGGTGGTGGTTTGAATTTTGCTTGAGTTCTAGAGCGGGCTACAACCAACCGCGGAAACCTTCCAGAACATATATATATATATTACACTACAATAGTCTGAAAATTCCGAGAAACAAAATATTTGACTATAATCAGATATTTATTCTGTCATTGGATTTTTTATACCTATTTGATCTCAGATATATTTTTCTTATAAATATCTTTTATTTCTTTCGTACAGTTGGTAACCTCATTCTTACGATTTTAAAAATTTGTTTTCTTGTTAAGAGTTAAAAGAAAAAAATTTTATCTTAAAACTTGGCGCCACTAAAAAGAAGGCACCTCATATCCAAAAAAGCCAATGGAAATGGGATATATATATATATAAATTTTGAATTCGTCTCATTTCCATTGGCACGGCCATCCATCATCGTGAAGGTATATATATATATATATTATTCTATATTGCGATAGTTTATAATGTCCACATGAAGCTATATTTATTGTCTGAATTTTGCTATAGTTTTTTAAATTTTAAGACAAATCATTATCATTCATTTTTATCATTATCGACGATTTGTGCAAACCTTAATCTTTTAAGTCCCTCAAAAATTAAATTATTAAGATAAGATTGGATCTTTAAATAAATTCATGAGAAAATGTTTGCCGATTGATGATAATATTTTTTTATTTTAATAATCAATACTATTATTTTTATAATAAAGTATTTTTTTCCAGTGGCATCATGGTATTAAGATTTACTGCAGTATTCCTTGGACTTGGGCATACAAGAGCAATTCGAGCAGATTAAAATTAAAAACTGGTGTGAGATTATTAATTATTTCCTTTTATTCTTCCATATATATTAACATTATTAAATATGTTATTTTAATAGAAAAATCTTATTTTAATCGATTTCTATTTATAATTTAAAAAATCTAAAAATAATTATATATAAGGGAGAGGATTTAAAAAAAATATATTTAATATGTTTAAAAATGCTTAATAAAAATATCTAATCCCCTTACTCTAACCTATTTAACATCATCATCAATACACTTAATATATAACAACATAACAGTATTTCTCTAGTCTTAATTAAATTCACTTGTTCCTATTTCATCTTCTCCTTCATAATATATAAAATGTTACAGCATAGAAAACTAAATATATCTTATAGTATTATATTTCTGGTCAGGCTGTAATACAGCACCTCTAACAAGTCTTAGATATAATAATTCCTCCTGTGTTCTTATAGGTGGTATATATATATATATATAAAACACTATTCCTTCCAATTTTACCATTTAGTCTTATAAAGTGGCCCAATTAGGGCCTGCTAGCTCCAGAAAAGCCCCTATTAACCACACTTTGAAAAAAAATATTTTATTTTATTCCTCCTTTAATTGTTAAAATTTTATTTAAATAAAATTTTACTTTCCAAATTCGAAATATTAATAAAAGTAAAGTTTTGTAATTAATAAATAATTTGGTTTCTCCTTTCTCTCAAATTTTTGTAGTTATTTTTACTTTTGAAATTTTTAGAACTTCAAAAATAAAAAAATATATTTTTTTAGGGCTTTTCAACATCTGAGCCCAGACAGAAACAATCATTATTATATTATTTACGATACCTGATATCTAGGCATATTTATTTATTCCAGGACTTCTTAAACTTTTTCTTATGACCCCCGAGAAAATTTTAAACGGCCCCCAATATAGCAATACTACAAAATACAAGCAATCTAACAAAAAAAGAAAGATAAGTCTATTATAGATTTAAAAATTGTACCTACTCTGTAAATTACATATTTATTGCAAAAGAAAGTTTTCATGGGAATTAAATATAAATTTGAACATTATTATCACAATTATCAAATAAGCCCTCTCCTTTGGTGCAAATATAGAGGTCTACCAACCACATACTAAAGATAAGAGGTAGTTTGCGCATATACTTATAATAATTTATTTGTAATTACGAAATCCCCCCAACAACTTTGCAACCCACAGTTTAAGAAGCCCTTATTTGTACCATTTTGTACCCAATTAATGTAAAAAAATTTTCATCGGACTGCATGGGAACCGAACTCACACCACATTCCTTGGCTTTTAGGCCTTTCAATATCAAAACCTTTAATCTTTCGGTCACGGAGGGGGAGAGGAAGGAATATCAATCTTAAAGTATGAAAAATCCTTATGTAATTTCTTTTTTTGTGGGTACATATATATATAAGATTTATTATAGTAATAAACTCCATAGATATTATACTATTTTTCATTTTTCTATATTTTTACTATTAGCCACTAATTAGACTGCAAAAGAAACTCGATTATACAGACGCGAGGAGAACAGCTTTTTTATATCTTTCAATAAATTTATTGTATGATTAAAAAAAAAAAATTTCAATTTCGTTTTTCCTAATTTTTTAGACTTTTCCAGCACCTGAATTGAAGCCTTATATTTTTAACAATTTTTATTTATATTAATTATACAAATTATCCAGGCATATTTATTTATATCAATTGGCATCCAAATGATTTAAATAAAATTCCATCAGAATATGTGGGTCCCTTACCCAAGTTATCAAATTTGACAATGACAATATATTTAACCACTCGGCGGGTGGGGGTTCCTGATCATTCCCAATGATTAGGCTTCCGTAATATACCACCAAGAGAATATGCAAGCCGACACATCGCACACCCAGAAGTTTGCAGGGAGGAAAGAAAAACTGGCATATAAGAAGCAAAAAATGTCTAAATATATCTAGTGGTCGTGGTCGCCATCCACTTACTCACAAACTCTCCTCCTGAATTTAAACTTAATACATAGGCTAAGTATTACAATATTTGAATAAAAGAAAATCATATTTCACTAATATTTTATCTCTTATCCTCCATCCAAAGAAAACTGAACCATCACTAAAAAATTACATTACCAAAATCCAACATTTTTTAGATAGTCTATCTGAAGCAAAAAAGGAGGAATTTTGAGTGGGGAGAGAGAGAGAAAGACCCATCATATATATTATAATAATCTTTATGCAGAAATGTCCTGTCCAAGAAAATTGTCTGAGAGAAATATTACAGGGGTTAGGTTAGGATTTATTCTAGAAACCCATTAGCAATAAATGATTTTCTTATTTTAAATCAGTAATTGAATCTGTCTATATTGACAATATAACTAATTAAACCCGCTTTTTATTGCCATACTAATGTACACAGTTTGATATAAGGTTGGTTCAATTACTTGTTGAAAAAGTTAACTTTGAATCTTTAATATATTCTTTAATACGTCTCACATTACATTGGAATAAAAAACCTAATATAATAACAATTCATTAATAATATATATTTTAGGAGATTTTATTTATTATTATTTTTAGCATTTTTATATTTAACAAATTGAATTCCGCTCCGGCTTCAGCTCTGTCCCCTAGTGGCTTAATCTTAATATTAATTTGATTTGATTTTACTTTTTTTCCATACTTTACGTCAAATTTTTTTTTTTTTAATTAAAAAAGTAATTTATATTAGTGTATATTTAATTAATATTTTCTTTTGACAATTGTTATATTATAAAATTGTTATATTTGTTTTTTAGGAATATTATCAAGATAATAAAATGGGTTTTATGTGTCAAAAAGTGGAATAGGTTAAATTATCATTATTCAAAATTTGATGACAACTTGGAAATTTATGTAAGTATTATAATGAAAATTAAATTAAATTAATTATTTTAAAATAATTTTAACGGGTAGAGAAATGTCCTTAAAATTATATGAAAAATGTATACCCGGGCATAATGGTTATAATAAATTTATTTACCTCAGATCAACACAAATTTATTTAATATTTCTTATGAACTATAATTTTTGGGTCTACGTGGACAATTTTTCTCCATGAAGTTTTTAAAAAGTTGGCATTTTTTAAATTCCTCTAAAAATCATATTTAATTAACGTTATAATGTACACAGTTTGATATTTGATTTTTAAAATTTATAAATACAATATTGATTTTATTTTTATATATCTCGGTAACTAATTCCAAAGCGAATTTTTTTTGCCTAATTAAATATTTCCATTAATGAGATTTCCCCACCTACTTGAGGTTTTTTATTTTTAATTATTTAATATTCCTATATATAATAATTATTTTAGATGTAACAGCTACCAGATCGTCTTCAGATGCAGTAGTTAACAGGGATGGTCTTTCATTCTGCTTTTTGAAACAGCGTTTTTAACATAAATTTTGAGCTAGCCTATTTCCTCAATCTTCATCATGATCCCATTGGGCTTGAAAGTCCCCACTATCCATCTTAAGTCGATTTGCCAACCACAATTCTTAACATTCCTTCCTCATTCGAATTACATTTCTATTTCATTTAAGAACGTTTTCCTCACGTTCCATCTAATGAATAAAGATGTTCTATTCACAGACGCTGAGGCTCCGATTTCGCAAGGTGTTCATATACTTCTTTTATTCATACATTTCAGAGTAGTATTTCTTCTTCTTTATTGTTGCTCTTAATTCAGTATTCCAGTAGTACTTGTTATTTTCATTAAAAAAAAATAAAAAATTTCTGTTAAAAATTAATTGTTTACAACTTATTTTCCTATTCATTAAATATTCCTATATTATATTGGGGTTTGTAAAGGAGTTAAGGAAACAAACACTCCCCACACAACCCTTTCTTGTTCTCTTTCATTGTTCCATTTTTCACCCCCCTGTCACACATTTTCTTTCTTCAATTTATCTTGTCCTAAGTCTTTTTCTTCCCCTTGAAATGATTACTAAAGTAAGTAAAATTTTATAATTTTTATTATTTTGAGTTTGTCAATTTGTTTCTTTTGTTTTTTGTTTTTAATTCAACCAGTAATAGCACCAAGAAGGAAAGTTCGCATACTTTGATAATTCTATTTAAAAATTAACTTTTTTTTTGTTTTTCACTTTTTATAATATAATATTTTTATTTGAACATGGAAAGAATGATATCCTGAAAATATTTTTTTATGTATTTACAGAACTATTACAAAGAGACAGAACACTAAAGTGAGATTAAATGTTTTTGCAACCAGTACTCTGGCCCTTGAGTTTGGCTGCGCCTTTTTTTAAGGTTCTAAACCAAAATTTCTGCCCCTCTGTTCCTTACCAGCTATGCAACTACATATCCTATCTTTTTTAAACTTTGTAAACACTATCTTTTCCATTCAAGAAATAACCTAATTCGACTTCAGTGGGGACTACGTTATGCCGATTCAAATCACATCATCTTGTCTAGTGCTTTACAGTCTCATAGTACGTTAATTAACATCCCCCTCTCTATTTAAAATAAACACTTATTTGAATTTCTTAGTTTAAGTTAAAAGTTTCTCCACCAGATAGTGCTAGGTGTTTGCCCAGTCTAAACAGAGCGGCTAATTGATAGGGAAACAAATTCTTTGACTTTTACTCTTAATTGAAAGTTGGCACAAAATTATTATGCGACTAAGGCAGGAGCCTAGATAAGGGAGGATTGAGTGGGAGAATCCCTCCAGGCAGAATGAAGTTTATTTTTGCCTCAAAAAAAAGTCAAATGGTGCGAAAGTGACAATCGGCAAAAATTTGTTGCTATTTTTTTTTTACCAAGACATTTAAGGTTGGGCGAGCTTCAAGTTGGCAAAATTGGGTTTATATTTTAAAAGAACGTAAAAATTTTGTTGCATCTTTTGTCAATTCCCTCCTCTTCCTTTAAAATAACCCTTAGATACGACCCTGACTCGGGTGAGGTAACCCAGTGATGATGACGAAAAAGAAGGGCAAAGACTTGTATATAGACCACAGAGGAAATGTTTTAGTTCGGGTAACTCCTAGTTGCCATTCATGTACTCACGATTGTGAGTCTCAATTAATGTTCTAATACCAATGTTTTCTTACAAAATTTTTTTTCATCTTGTTTGAGGAACTTCAAAAGTGTAAACGCTTACAAAAAAACATCAAATAAAATTTCGAAACGTTTCGTGTTTATTTAGAATTGAAGAGATCTTCATTTTAATAGATACCAGCCTCATCTTTTTTCTGAATATTCAATTCTACAATCCTCTGTTTCATTTATAATTTTTCACTCAGAAAGAAATTAGTATCCTTTTCATACCCTCCAATGATATGTTTATTTATGTTAAAATTGGCCAATCAAAGGACTGTGCCACATTAATGCTCTCTCCACTCTGTGCGCGCCCGTTGTGAACGGAAATTTTTGTTAAATAAACATGCGCAGAAATTAGCAAATTCCGCCCACCCGTGGTGGAGGGCAACGTGTTTTGTATAGAGAGAGCATAATAATTTTTCAATTATTTTTTACATCAAAAATTGAGTCCGTCTAAAGATAGAAATAAAAACATTACAAAATTCTAATACAATGTCACTATGACATGTTTCTTCATGCTTTGCGCCCCTATAAAAATAATGTAACAACTAACTTGTAAATATAGGGAGTGATTTGTGAAACTGTATCCGAGTAGAAGCAAGTGCGAGACATACTAGTACCTGTTTCGTGGATTGTCCTTTCCCTTGCTATTTGAAACCCCTGAGAATCTCATTGACACGCAACTCTTTTTCTCTCGTCAAAATATCACTTTTAATTATATTCTATTGGTCGAATAATTAAAAATAACATTTTTAAACATATTTTCATTGATAGTTATTAATCTCTTATTTTCTAAAAAATTTTCTTTTAGACATTTTCTATATTTGTCGAAAATTTTTAATCATCTTTCCATGAGGTGCATAAATTCGTTCTTTTCGCTGGTGACAGCCCAAATAACCAGCTCACTAATGAATTTTTCAATTAATTGCCCCAGAGCTCCTCAAGAGCAGACCACACATACCCAGTTGTTATTTTCTGGGGCAATTAATCGAAAAATCCATTTGTGAATTTGTTATTTGGGTTGCACACCTTCCAACAAGCAAAAACGAATGATGGTAATATTTCATTCATTTAAATCAGATTATTTTTGCTTTTCAAAAAAATTCTTGGATTTTTTGATCAATATTTATGTTATGTAAATACTCATAAATAAATAATAAATAAATAGTAACATTTCAGAAGTAGGATTTTTGTGAGAGTGTGGGCACAAATTTATTTTTCTTATTGATGTTTTTTGTTTTTTTGTTTTTAAGTCTTTTCAGCATCTGAGGCCATATAGACTTTTAATCGATACATAATAAACAAGATTACGATACAAATGATCCAGGCTTATTTATTTAAATCCAATTTGATTTAAATAAATTTTCTTCGGACTGCCTGGGATCCAAATCCACACCTCTTGGCTTTTAAGGTTATCAATACTCACAATGTCATTATCTCTAAGCTCTTGACCCCGGGGGGAGGGAGGGGGGGTGATCTTATTGATGTTAGTCTTATTCTTTTTTGCAATTGTTATTTCGAATTGCCGTTTTAACTTTTTTGGTAATTTTCTAGCTAGTTTTTATTTTAATTTGACTTTTTTTTTTCAATTTTCTTTAGCACTGGCGGAGGGAGGGGGGGGGGGGGTTGACCCAGCCCTTCCTGAGCCTTGAATTTATAAATGACAGAAGTAATATGAAACTGATGATATAGCCAACGCTATAAACGTATAAGTTAAAGGCACTTTTTCGGTTTTTAAGCCATTCTTTATTATTCAAATTATCACTTATTATATCCACAATTTATTTTTGGGAGAGAAATTGCAAACCGTTTTAGAGGAAAATTTTAATGATAGCATTTGTTCCTTTTTCTTTTTTTGTAATTATTTCATCTTAATTTCTTTTTTGGTTGAAAATTCATATAACAAAATTTTGTATAAATATATCAATTAGGATGAGAATCGAGATATGCTTTATTTCAAAATAAAAAATAATTTTCTTTCTCCTTTTAAGTATTCACAGCCGCGCTAAAAATAAATTCTTTTAATTGTAAACTCTCCATAAATAATTAAACAAACATTTCATTCCTTGGTTTGAAGATTGCACATACAGTCGAGGGAGAGGGACAAGACCCTGGGCACCAAACTTTGATAGAGGGATGGTGATGGTCTCCTAATAAACTCAAGAGGAAATAAATAAATAGCCTGTGCTGGAATAAACTCATAGTTGATCTATTCTTTATGAATAATACAATAGTATAACAATCTATTTGATACATGAATTATTTGGATAAAAATTCAGAATATTAAAAAAATTTTGAATGATATTGGTTTGAATAAGTTTGACATGAATCAATCGAAAGCGCCTTGGGTAGACGAATGGACGACTTTGTGGGTGGATATAATAAGGAGGTGTAGTCAGGTGGTCTGTCACTTGACGGCCCTCAGGAAATTCAATCCTTGGGACTGGCTACGTCGTACGGATGTAATCCGATTAGCGCCCGCCGCGGTCGACCTGTCCTCCCGGCGGACAACACTTTGCCAAGCCAACCGTGAATCCACGGATAGAATTTTACATTCTCTCCGTCGTCATCTCCTTCTTAAGTTTTTCTTCTCTTCTCTATTTCTTTTTTTTTTCTTCTTTGCTTCTACTATTACCTCTTTCCAACTCTCTTGACAACTGACGCATACCATACTCCATACTCTTTATATCTATCTCTACCCTAGTTTCTAACTCGCTTCTTTTTTATGTTATTTATTCTTTAAAATTACCAAGGATCTCACGAATTTTATTTCTTATTTTCTTTATTACTTTTTAAAAAATACTCTTACACTATTTATAATAGTTAAAAAGCCCTTTTGCTAATAGGGAGCAATAAAATTTTGTTTCATTTTTCTACACTTTCAATGATTAGTACCCTCAAGAGACATATTTTTTTATAGGGGATTAATAAAGACGCAATTTATATCAATATGAATAAAGATTATTAAATGTGAAAACCTTTCATTTGATATAATATTAAAGCAAAGTTGTTATCAAATAATAATTAAAATTATGAATATTTATATTTGAAAAGGATCATCCTAGTAGCTCTAGTCCAAAAGAAATCCTAAACTAATATTTTTTTTAATTTAAAATTTTATTTAACACCATATTTCCCTTTTTATTATATTTTGATTCATAAATCTATTTTCCTGTTTTTTGCAATTTTTTTTTTGGGGGGGGGGGGGGGGGGGGAACTCGCATGGCCATGGTGGCAATGATATGGGATGGATAATTCCTCTTAGAAGGGAAGACGACATTCATTTCAATAGATAATTGAGAATCATGCTGGCATTTTTTTTCTTGTTCTAGAGCCAAAAAAAAAAAATATTCATCTTGGAGTTCTGTCGAATATCGCTTAGTTTTAGAGAAATTAGCAATTAAAGTTGGCTATTAAACAGGGCTATATTTATGTAAATTGCCTATTAAGTGTCAACAAATCGGATAGCAAATCGGTTAAAGCACCACGTTAATAAATTATATTTTATTTGACCCAAATTAGAATCCAATAGACTCAAAATTTATTTTATTTAATTAATTTAATGCTATTCTACACCCATAACAATAGATTTATTAAATAAAATCCGTATAACGAAACTATGATAGCACTTTTGATCATTTAACGTTGCGAAATTGCCCAAATGACCTGACTATATAATAAAACATAGTCCGTAGATGTGCACTATACCTTTTCTAAGCGATCGGGTAACCGTAAATGAATTTTGTGACCAAACTCAAAATTATTCTACTCAAATGGGGGTTTAACGATACGCAATTTTAAAGCTCTTAATTAGTTGAGTTCCTATTTGTCTCTACGACAAATCTTCCCAAAAATCACGTTTCGTATTCGTTTTTTATACAAGCAGATCCCTAAGTTTTATTAAAATAAGAAAAGATAACAATCGTTTGTTTATAAATTTCATTTATTAACATTCATTAAAGAAAATTTATTGAAGTGTTATGCATCGTAAAAACAATTGAAATAAATAAATCGGCGATAATATGTGCATTGAGTGAAGAGAATAAAACAGAGAAACTAGGGCAATTAACCGAAAAAATTATTAGTGAATTGACCATTTGGATTGCCTTTCACAAACCAAACTCAAATCAATTTCTGCAACCCAGGGTCTATCAAAATTTTGTTGCTTTGTCCTGCGAATAATAATAAGTGGCGTTGTCAGAATTGGAGTATAAATACGTATAAAATGCGAAAATTTAAAAACATTGCCATATGTTCCAATTTGATTTTTTTAAAGTCTTTTTTGACATCTAAGGCCATCTAGACTCCGTCCTTATTTATTTAAATAATATAATTTAAATAAATTTTTGTTGCAGAATGGGAAGAGAACTACTGACCTTTAGAACGTGAAGCGAGATCTCTACTTCTGCTCCAAAGGAGAGGGAAATTTGATTTTTGTAAAATATTTAACTTTAGTTCTAAAATAAATTTTAAAAATTCAAATCCTGGGGAGAAGAAGAATGAACTCCGCTCCCTCAGGCTGCATCAGCCAGAATACTCTGAATAATATCATAATTTTTATGGTAAAAATAATATAAAATAATGTATAATCATAAAAAATATATGCAACTTACGAGAAAAAAACCATTCCCCCTCCCCCTTCATAAAGTCGTAAATCGCCATCCCAGACCCGAACCACATATAGCTTTTTATTTACTAAGAGAGAAAAGGTATATTATAGATATTCATTAATTGTTCATTTTCTTCTGAGGTGGCACTTAAGCATCAATAGTTTCATATATATCTATCTCTTCGATTCGTCATGATGTTCACTCACCTCCTGGTAGACTCAACAAGCATAAAAGCGGGATGCTGTACCCTCGCCGTTGCCATGGCGACCCGCACCGCGGCCCTCGTGTTACCTGATACCTTACAAAGCCTCTCTCTCTCTCTCCTATGCCTCCTGCCTGTGCATTTGCCAGATATTGAACTCAGCCTGATAGAGCAAGAGAGCCAATCCATGCCACCAATGTATTCCATCCACTCTATCACAATTCCAGACGATCAGACAGACAGACGGACATGTTATGCTTTTCATCTTCATTAGTCTAACTGTTTTGTTTTATACTCACCAGGAATGTTATACAATAAATTATCGTTCTTTTGAACCCAAAAATTGTAAAAACAAAATATACTCTTATCGGGAAGAGAAGTCGGAAGCTTTTTATGTTGCAGAACTATTTAAAAGTATTCTATCAGCCGATTAAATATTGGTATGAAGGATTTGGATAAATAAATTTATTTAATTTTGAAGTAATCGTTAAACTGACCAGGATCTTCATTTTTTTGAATCTCTAGCAGAAAAGAAGAAATAAGCTACACACTGAATGACTGGATCTTTCATTTAGGTCTACTTCAAAGAAAGCGTGCCTAGAATTGAATATACAGGAGGAAAAGTGAAGAATAGAATAAATTCACGAGAAGATGATAATAGCTACGTCCAGAGGTCGGTTGAATTGAAGGCGTCTTGGTCAAAAAATATTTCAAATAAATAAAGGAGGAATATTGTTCAAAACAATAAAGTTAAACTTTGAAAGAGGAAATTTATATCCAAGCAGAGTTTTTACTTTATTATAAAATTAAAAGGGGAAGGCATTGGGCATTACACGACTAAACAATTTGACTGAAGATGAGCAAATAAACTTTGTTCGAAATTTCTCAAAATTTGTTTTTAATTAAACAAAGGCTATCTATTTATTTTGTCACTGCCTTCCCCTGGCGTCAATATAATTAATAAAAAGTTTTAATTTATAGATTCACAATTATTGAGTTAATTGTATAGCAGAGTGTATTAGGAGGGAGAGAGAGTTATCCACTTAGGCCAGAGATGAGGAAATTCGAGCTGGCATGTTCCATTGCAAAGGGGTTGCTAATGCAATTTGTGCCCTGAGCTTCCCTGGGGAGGTCCTTAGCACCAACCAAATCTCCTCGGGGTTTACACTTGACTCAATTCAATTATATCTACCCACTAGCAGCAACCTCTAAAACATGTATTACAAAAAAAAATTTCACAAACCTGGTATGGTCTTTTCGAATCCTGTTTGTTTCCGTTAAAACTGAATTTTTTACTATCGCACTTCTTTCTTTTATATATCTCATATAGGCTATAGGCAAAAGAAAGTAATTAAGTTTAAATAAATAAATACACCAACTATTTAACTCTTTATAATTCATGAATGATTTATGTGAGGAGAGCATGTCGTACGCTCTTTGATAACTCATTCATGCTTATTCTGATTTCCAATAACTCATCATTTTTGTACACTCGAGATGATATCAAGTGTAATTCTGGTTGTTTTCAAATTTCCATTCGTCCTTTTTTCTGCCTTTGCTCATTTCATTCAAATTCACTTGTAAGGGGCGGATCCTCGGGAGAAGAGAACGATGCAAACGATCCGCCACTGCTTGCAACTTCTCAAAATTATCCACATACTTGAACGTTTCTTGAATAGAAATTCCTCTATTTGTATCATATCTAGTTAGGTTAATTAATCGGTCACAGTAACCAAACAAATCTGTAAAGCCTGGGATTCTTAAGGCCCCGCTCAAAACGGGAAAATCTCACAGCTTATGGAATGTAAACATATTGGATACCTACAGGAAACAAGATGTAAAGGCTCGAAGTGAATGGATATCAGCGCTGGTTACCGACTTATCTACCATGGTACCTTCTCCTTAAGGAATGACATCGTAATTGTTTTGTGTAATGAGATAGCGGATAAAGTTACATCTATCCGTTATATACCCTATCTTGGGTATTATCCTAGATACTGAAAAGCATATCCTTCCCATAATTAGCTACAACAATCCCAAAGTTCCACCTACTCAAAACAGGGTATCTGGATATGGTGGTGATTTCAATGCCCATATCGGACGAAATAGGACTGATAAGGAAAAAGCCTCGGAAGGCGACATCAACGCTGAGGGGATTGAATTCCTTGATTGGGCCTCGGCACATATGATTTCGTAGTGGTCAATATGGACAATACCTTCTACAATAAAAGGGAATCGCAAATCATCAGCTACCGCTCAGCTGGGTACGCGTCCCTAATCCTTTTAATTAATGAGGCGCTCCCAGCTTAGGTTGGTTCAAAATGCGAAAGGCTAACGATATAGAGCTCTTCTGACGACATCGAAGAACATTGATAACTTGGCTTCTTAGGGTTAAAAGGGCTATGATTGGACTTGGCCTGTCGGATAGAAATGCCTCAGAGAAGGGAAAGCGGAGAGGGGAGTTAAGAGTGCTAACCCCGCAGGGTGGAACTAAGGCGTCGAAGGAAGAAGAAGAAGACTCGGAAAACTACTTACAATTCATCCATAATCTATGTCATGTGTTCATGTATACTCAAATATGATTAATTTTTACAAGTATGTTTAATGAAGTATCTAACGGTAGAGGAAAGTGTGAATAGAAGTAGGCACAAGTTTTTAAAAACATCCTGAAATGAATATGTATTTGATAGAAGCATAAATATGTGCGGGGTAAATATTATCTGAAGGGGGGGGGGGGGAACTTTTCTCTTTAATGTCAATGGAAAAAATGTATAATAAATTAATAATAAATTCCAAATATTTAAAGCTTAGAGAAGCTCTAATAGTAAATAATAATAAACCAAATCAAAACTCTTTAATCAAGATTTGAGACACAACAGGGTCTTCCCCTTACCACTCTTTTGTTTTGTCTAATAAATAAAGCCCTTGCCATTTGCAATTATGAGGGCTGTAATCGAATGCTTCATATGCCCGCATCTAATGGCCTAGAATGGGGTATGGATTCCTCGGGGTCAAATGAACTCCCACCCCGCCTTTCGGGGTTATTAATAGCAATTATCTACCGATACATGATTTAATTGGAATTCTAAAGATCCATCCAATCTTTTAACAATCAGATCATATAAGGTAGAAATTCTTTACCATGCCATTCTTTTTAAAAATATAAATTTTACATATACGAGTAACCAAATATTCTCTCAAAAAATTTAAAAAATCTAGTGTGAAGCACTCGTTCATTTTTAGTTATTTTTTTTTAGTAAATAATTTAGTTTTTTTTTTTCTATTAATTCATTTCTTATGTTCACTATTTCACTTGTAGACTATTTACAAGTAAATTCAACCTCCTCTCCCCCATTGCCGAGAGGCTAAAGATATTGACACTGTTGAAAAAGCAAAGGGGTGTGGATACCAATTGATATAAATAAATAAATATGGATTATTATATATATATTTCCGGCCATTTAGACTCCGTCCATATATATATATATATTATTGGTAGCTAATATTATATAAATAAATTTTGGTCGCTCAGGACAGGAAGCGAACTACTGACATAATATATATTCTATATCATTTAAAGTCTATATCGTCTTAGATGCCGAAAAGAGTTAAAAAAAAAAAAAAAAGTAAATTCAAAACCAACTTTTTTTATTCACCATCAAAATACATTTTCACAAAAAATTATTTTATTAAAAACTTTTTTATAAAGTTAACTCATATTTTAAGACCTATACAAACTTTTTTTTAATATATAAAATTAGAGCCTTGGTGTTCCAGAAATCTTATACCTACTTAAATACTGTGAAGGCCAAAAGATGCTCCCTCCAGGCTACCTTACTCCAATCACTAGCTTCCTTACTTTTATTCAGTATAAGAAAGGGGAAAATCCTGTCCCTCGGTGCAGAATATTATATTATGTCAGTAGTTCGCTTCCTGTCCTGAGCGACCAAAATTTATTTATATAATATTAGCTACCAATAAAATATATATAAGGACGGAGTCTGGCCGGAAATGCAAAGAAAGACAAAATAATAAAGGGAAAGCAATGTCCATGACAATTTCACTTCTTTAAAATTCCGAAAACGGCTGGAATTTAAAATAACCATTTACCAAAATAAAATTTTTTCCGAAAATTTTTGGTATATTTTATCTTCTCTAAAAAAACATCTCAGCTAGGCTTTTTCCAATTCATACTATATTAGAGCAATAGTATAAAATTTCTTGGCATTCATTGCATTCAAAAGGAGTAGTTTACTTTTGCAGGATATTATTTATCGTTAACAATATCCCCTACAATCTTGCACAAGATTGGTTTATTTGAGAATTCTTAAACTCTTTCCTTGGCGCATATACATGTCTAATAAAATGTCGTTCAAATAATTTCTTTTCCACACATGTAATTAGTATGTTTGAGAAATAGAAACCTCTCTTTATTTCTCTCTACGGAGTTTTTTATTTGCGATTGACTACACCACACCAGCCTCTCGGATAGTTTTTTTAAAGCGTGTTTTATCTCTTAAACACTTCCGTAAAGATACAAAACAACAGATGTAAGGGGGATGGATACTCAGGTGTCGTGAGCTTAGGAGGGGAGCAAATCCCTCGGGAACCTTTGTGTGTCGTTGGAAGTTATTTTATAGCCGGCAAGTGTGTATGAGTGTGCTCTGCATATGCTTAGCTCTTTTCTAAAAAAAAGTTCCAATAAAAAATTACACTCTTATTTTATTATCTATAAAATTTTTTTAAAATACCCTTAATCAATAAGAATCTTATCTAGAATTTCACAATATTTTTGTAACTAAAGATGGAAAATGGAGTGGATGGGGGCCTTGAGTTTAAAAATGACTTCTTTAAAGATATCTCTACACAATCTAAAAATAAATTCTTAGATTGACAAGTTAGATTGTTTGTAAGATTTAAAATAAATCGAAACGTCATTTGTATTAGAATAGAAATCTATTATATTATTTCATATTACACTTTTTCATGACAAAAAAAAAAAGGGATAAATAAATCGTGGACATTTTAGTATTTATTAAAGAAATTTTTATTGTTCTTCGAGTATTAAGGCTTCATTGCACATGGTTAAATAAACAATAGCAAAAATAATAATAGATATGCAGGCACAGCTAGAAAAGGTTTACTTGTGGACTATTTCATCCTTCAGGGAAAAGGACCATACGCAGAAGCGGTAGGACGATTTTTGTGGAAGGGGGCTTAGAATAAAAAAATTTTTTTTAAATTTATTTAGTTTTTTTATTTTTTATTTTTATAAATCCCCAACGATCCTCTTGAAATCGTCATTACGCGTTGGAAACGACCAATTGGACGTTTATTTGTTAGTCTACATGATACATATTTTTTTTACTTTGTATTTTTGCTCGGTGTTGTTAATGTAGAATATAATAAAAAATTAGAATTTTCATATTTATTGCGATCATTTTCTGAATTTACCAGTTTTGGCTCTTTCCTATCAAAATATTTTTTATTATATTCTCCATCACAAACAAATTTCCTTTCTATTGTAGATCATATTTTTTGGATCTGCGAGCCACACTTTAGGAATTCCTAGTATTTTTTAAGTATTTTCGGTATCTGACCATATAAACAATTAAATTATATTTTTATTAATTCATACGTATTTATTTATATCAAATGATTTAAATAAATCAATTTTTATCGGACTCATATCCCTTGAGAAATTCCTAATTTAATATTCCATTGATATAGAAATTACTTTTGATTAGTTAATTTACACTTTCACGATTATTGTTATTATATAAATAAAAGACATTTTTTGGGATTAATCGTGGTTTATTTTAGTAATAAATAATATTAATAAACAAAAAAAAAAAAAAAAAAAAATTTCAGCTAATATATTTCTGCAACCATCATCAGGCAGATGCATTCGCTTTAACAAGTAACCACGACCCTCACTACCTCAGTACAATACTTTTTCTGGATGTACTGAGGTTTGTGAAACTCAAAGAGACTGCATCTACCTGATAATGATTGCAGAAATATATTAGCTGAAATTTTGTTTTTTTTTTTTTTGTTTATTAATATTATTTATTACTAAAATAAACCACGATTAATCCCAAAAAATGTCTTTTATTTATAATTTACTTTTATAACATTACATGATAAAATAAATATTAGCATATGAAACATGAATTACAGTCAGAAATAGGAGAGTTAATGGCTCTAGTCTTCCGGGCCCCTCCTTATATTATTCAAAATACACTCAATTTAAATAATGTTTATAAAGAAAAGTTAAAACAAAAAAAAAAATTTGTAAAATTAAGTTTATTTTGAAGAATGGCAGGTGAAGGTAGAAAACAAGTGGTTGGAGAGTGTCTGCTGTGTACCTTCGGGTCCCCTCGGACCTCACGCATGGCCCTTGTTCCACCTCAGCAATAAATTGTCCCCTGTTGACTTGGATCTCAATCTATAAGTGTTTATTATAGCGAAGTGCACACACATTAATGCACCATTTTTCATTTACCGATTTTTCACGTTTTTATCTAGTTATAAATAAATAAACGTCGCGCGCAGCGGGTCGCCCCGAGAGTTGGAGTTGGCCACCGGGTGGCCGACACCGGCACATCCAAATAAACATTCTAATTTATAACCCACGGTACCTCCCACCCACCCACACATATACAAACAGACACACACACTTTGGATAGGAAATAGAAATATTTCCATCTTGCTTATCTTTACTTAATGAATTTAAATTAAGTTTTTTCGGTGTTAGGATCATGATAGGTCAAATGAATTTGTTTTATTTTTTTTTTAGCAACTTATTATAAGTACATACCCCTGTTTGTTTTATGTTTTATAACTACGTATTCTTAATATAATTGATTTAAGAAAATTCTTGTTTTACAAAAAAAAAAAAAAAAAAAAAAAATTATTGTAACCCACCCAAGTAAAATTCAAGTTACTGTTATAAATAACCAATCACTCAATATGATTGATTAGATGTGAGATTGAATAAGTTAGTGTTGAGTTACAGCTTAATAAATCATTTGCATTTCATTTCACTTCGCAATAGTAAATTTTCTACTAGGAATTTTTAAAAATTTTGGAGTAAATGCACTCTCACTATGGTTATTTATTTCAAAGTTCGTTAAAGTAGAGAAATTTTTTTACATTTCAAACCTAATGAATACATGGATAGGAAATATGAAATATTCGACCATTTCTTTGGCAATGGGAATATATAGTTATGTCATTTCCCCGCTCTCAAGAGTCAGCCAGCGTTGGGTCTTTCTTTCTTTTATACTTTGCTTTTTGACTGGCTTTCAGCTCAGCTGGCACGATGTACATCAGATAATATGCGGGATTTTAAATTTTTTCAGATATTTTATGGGACCATGTTAAATCGAATTTTACTCGTGTTAAATAAAAATATGGTTTCAATTAATTAATCGGGCTAACTCGATTATCGCTTTAATCGAAACCGGCTTAATCGAGGGATTGCTGTATATTTATTCGACTTGTTTGAATAATAAAAAATTCGTTAATTCCAGTATTCAGAACAAAATTCCCAATTATGAACATGTGCGGGTTCAGGAAATTCAGTCCCATATACTCGGAAACTTTACTAAAAATAATAAATAAAATATTTCAGATAAAGCAAATTGCTCCCCTTAGCTCTGGCTTCTAATATATTTTCTAAAATTTTAACGCTAACAATTTTTATTTATTTATTAATCAAAGGAATTTGAAATTTTATTCTCACAATTCATATAATTTATTTTCAATGTATTTATTGGTAAAGAAAGGACATAAATATATTTTTATCTTAGCCGTATTGTCTCATATTTTATTCATAAAAAATTTAAATAGATTTTTAATTTTTTTTCTTGCTTTTTTATTAGGAATTTCATTCTCTCGTCAAATAAAACACAGCATTGTTAAAGAAATATCTGACATTAGAATAAGCTCTGTGAATTTTAAACTAAAATTTATGAACCAATTTTATCGCTTAAATTATGATACCGCCATTTTGTATCCAATCATTAGTTGTTAGTTTTGAAAATCTGGGGTGAACAAAAGCACATCACATAACTTTCCCTTACCTTCTTAGGCAAGAAAAAGTAATGAGATATGCTGTTCCACCAGATTTTTGCGACGAAATTTTTTTTCCAATAGCATATCACCCATGAGGAAAATACCGGTCCTATCAATTTTTCCGTTACAAAATAATATAAAAAAGAATGAATTTGGCAGCTAAATCTCGTTTATTATAAATCAGTATTTTTACTTTCTCTTTTCTATATATGAAATATTTAGTGAGAAAGTGTTGCGGTCACCAAAAAATCGATGCCGAGATTTCTACGGAAAATCACGTTTTGAGGTCCCCGATGTCTAAAAAAATGGGTCTCGTAAAATGGTCTGCCAGTTTGTGTCTTTGTCTATCTATCGGTCCGTGAACAAGATTTCTCAACAACAAAGGCTGAAATTTTATATTTAAGCTAGGTACTCTTGTATGCATCTCGAAGCTTTTCAAAAAAATCGGCCAAAGAATACTAGTACTTTACTGATGTACTTTTTTAGTTTTTTTCGAATTTCTCGAAATTTGCTCTATTCGATTTGATAATATGATTAAAATTCATATATCAATTATTTATTAGATTATCTTTGAAATGTATTAATCTTTATCTCTCCCAAAATGAATTGGGGCCCACTTTACTGATGAGTTTTTTTGAGTAAACGGCGGGAGTAACATCTCTGTTTCTTAAACTACTCTTAACGAAATTGATTAAATTGGCACTAAACGGCTACCCGGTAAGACAGCACTTAACTCATCTTTCCTTACATTAGATAAGTGAAAATTGTTATATGTGTTTAGTCACACCAGATTTTTTATTTATTCTCCCTCTGGACTTATTTAGCCATAGAGTATAAAGAATACAATTTTTAAAACATTATTTATCATAGTTTTTTCTTAGTATTGATAATTTCATCATTATACACACAAACGAAAAATCTCTAATAAAAACAAAAACGAACCCAGCACATCACATAATCCTTCTTATCTTAGATAAGAGAAAGTTGTGTGATGTGCCGTCTCACCAAATTTTTGTCTTGTTTGGTCCCATTTAAATTTATCATAATTTGTTGTTTTTTTTTTTGAAGGATTTTTCTGTAAAAATAAATTAATAAACGAGAATAACACGAGGATCGCTAATTAAGGGAAAATCTAAAGTCGTCTCGACCCCTCCCTCTTTAGCTGACTGTGAGTTAAAAGAAATCTTTTCCTTGGTGTATGAATTTTCCTCCTTAATTTTTCATTTCGCTTTTTTTTATTAACAAACCCTTAAGAAGTTGGTGGTTTGTTTGATTAAAAAATATACCCTTATTTAAATATCGAAATTTCTTCCACAAGTTTTCAAATTTACATGTAAAATTTTGTGTATCTTTTAAGATTTTTCTTTCTACGTAAATAAAAATTCTCTCCGTTTTCATTTTCAAAAAGTTGACTCACCCATCGCATTCACACGGATTTTATGAGATTCTAGTCGCAAGTTGTATGAAATTCCAAGTTCAGCTGGCGAATGGAATGAGAAAAAAAAAGAGGTGTCAATTTATGAGGCGTAAAGGTTTTTAAATTTTCATTTCGATGAACATTTACTTTCGATAAAATCAAAATATAAAATGCAATAACAGCCTCTCGACAGAAAATGAATATAAATAATAGAAAGAATGAAAGAAATAAAAACCTGTTAGTAAAGTAATAATGAAAATATCCCTTGCCTTCTCTCTTAAATATTCATTCATATTGATATAGACTATTTGTTTATATATCTCGAAATAGTCTAAAAGCCCAAAAATTGTCTTTTCTCCATGCTAAGTTAGGGCAACATTTATGCCTGGATGGAAGCAAGCAATTGCTATATTGCAAATAAAGTAAATCTCGTTCTTCTTATAAGAGCCTCAATAAATGCATATTAGCCCCTTCCCTTACCTCCAGCAAAAAAATTTTCTTCTCTTTTGATTTATTTAATTATTCCGGCCTATTTTAATCTTAATAGAAATCCATTTTAATATTTCTTTTTTCTCTTATTCTTAAAGTGGACAAGTTGTGACCTGCCCAAGTCTTATAATCTTCGAGACGCAAATAATCGGTACCTAGCGTAAATATAAAATTTCAGCTTTGAGCAGCTTTTCGTTTTTGAGCAATCTTGTTCACACACACAGACACACAGACAGACCATTTTGTGAGAGCCATTTTTTTTAGATTCAAAACGTGTATTTTCGTTTAAGTTTCGACATCGATTTTTTCTGTGATCTCAATACTTTTTCACTAAATATTATGTATATATAGAGAAAATAAAGTAAAGTAGAAGATATAAGATAATAATAATTTGTCATCATGGAAAGAAAGCTTTGAAATTTTATTTAATCTTTTTGCCTTTTTTTCTTTTATTTATTATTGTTTATTTAAACCCGACTTGATAAATTGGAAAGGAGGAATTTACACTAAATTTTGAATGTTGAAAATTCTGTTGACCTTTATTTTCAATTTTCACCAAACTTCTTATTATATACTCTCTATCTGTATGTCTATCCATAATTTTTTTTTTTTCGAATATTAAAACTTTGAGTTCGTATTCGGATAAAGCATCAAAAATGGAGTATAAATGTAAAAAAATTTTAAAATTGGTCCCTGGTCAAAATGGCCTTCGAAATTTTGAATTTTTACCAAATATCACTATTTAAATGTTAGATACGGATATCAACATCAATAAATTCACACTATTGCTCGGAATCTGTTGTGAGCGAAACGAGCAATTACACAGTTCTTGCGCAGACTCATGTTCGTTGTGGCACTGCTTCTTTGGGTGTTCCCAGATGAATTTAATTTTTTTTTTATTCAATTGATAACAAGATATTTATTTATCCATACAACATAACCTAAAAATCAACATGACATGATTTGCACACTAGATAGGATTGTAGAGTGCCCACATCTGATAAGCCCTGAGGATGTCGTTAGCGATTGCTCAAAAGAGTGAATGGGAAAGTATTGCAAGTTCGTTGCCTTTTTTTTAATTAATATATTTTATCAATCTTTCCCTCTCCTTCTCTATCTCTTTCTTTCTCCTTCTCTGCAGCCCCCACCTAATTTACTTAGCCAATCAGAAAAGTTGAACCTTTGGCGC
>JAAAKE020086611.1:0-21936 GCA_010014785.2 Anisolabis maritima | reverse complement strand
AGACCGATATTTCTAGCCTCAGGTGATCTCAACATGTGTAGACAATCTCTCTTTTTTTTTTTTTTTTTTTGAGATCGCAATATTTATTCACTATATATTTCATATCTTGGTAAGTGAAAGTAAAAATATGTTAATTGTCTATTCTCCTATATATTTACATTTTTTTTATAAACATTTTGTTCTTCCCAGAAATTTCTAAAATACTATTTCCTTTATAAATAAATATTTTTTTGTCAAGTGGATAAATTTTATTGAAAGAAACAAGAGGACCACAACAAAAACATAAACAATCGACTGACATTCGTCAAATCAATGAATAGAAATCGAACAATAAATTTTTCTTGAAACGATTAATGAAAATGTCCAAGCTTTTATTCGCTACTTTATCTTCCACTTAAAATAAATATAAAAAATGTGTTTTTATAAAAGTTCAAAGTGACTGAAAAAGGAAGGTGGGGTTAATTTAAAAGAGAAATAAATTTCTAAAATATAATTAAAAACCTGTAAATTTGAAAAATATTTTTATATAGCCTACAGGGAATTAAAAATTTTGACTTAGCTTATTTAATATACTGATTAATAATAAAATAAAAATTGATATTTAGAAGTGTATATAAGTTCCATACCTTCCTTCCTTTAATAATTATATTTAATATATATATATGAAGAAAGTGAAGGAATGTATTTGACGTCAAATAAATAAATAGCAAATATTGTAAGATAAATATTCAAAAAAATTAAAAAATTAAAGTACTCTTTAGACGATTTTATTCAAAATGTTATGTCGCATGCGACTAGCTTAAATATCAAATTTGAGTCTCGAACTTTTTTCGTTTTTGAGATATTTTGGAATGATGATTAATATTTATTATTTAAAATATTTCTAAATGGCATCCGCAGCTGAAAAGAGTATAAAATGAGATATTTTGTTTACATACACACACAGAGAGACAATTTTGCGAGACCCATTTCTTTTTAGACACAAAACGTGTATTAAATTCAATCATATTAAAAAACAAATGCAAAATATGCAAATGACAAACATGATCGTTGATATATGTAATTACTAAAATAAACTACTAGTAATGCCAAAATGTCTTTTAAAAATATATTTATAATCAATGTCCCAATGAGTGTTAGATCCTGAATAAGAAGTACTAAACATTGGCAACAAAATTTTATTTTTCATCTGGCTGCACCTGGGAGCCCCGTCCCTAACTTGAAATATTAAAAATATTTTTTGAAAGAGGGCACTAAAAAAAAATGGGTCTTTGGTCGCATTGTTCAGCTCGTGTTTTTTGAACCCCACTAAACATTGTCCCTTTACTCTCCTCGGACTGACACGTTGTGGTTACTCTAGAGACACGTTTCCTTCCCATGGAGGAGGCATCACGATATTTGGATAAATTTTTATCATGCGGTGGATTTGTACCTTAGTTTTCTTCCTTCCACTTAGCAAAAAGCTTAGCTGCTTTATCCCGCTCACATATAACGATAATGATTGTACGACTTATTCACTACCTTGATCCTTAAGATAGGAGACGCGTTGTCTCCAAAATTGTAGATAGAGAAGTAATACATGATATTTTCTCAGCCAATTGGAAGTTCTTTTTATTTTCTTTTACAAATGAATATTTAAAAAAAAAAAGGGGAGGGGGAGGTGGGGAATGAAAAATTTTGAGAAACATTGCCTTATAACACTAAATAAAATTTGAAAATTTAAATTAATGTTGTCAGAACTTTAAGTTTTCTGTAAAAACAGACAGAATGTTTTTAATTAATTTATTAATGAAACTAACTTACAATCTCGTGTTTAACAATGTTACTATGAGATAAGTGAAATTTTGCAGTTTTTCACTAGTGAATTATAATTAGGATTCATTTTGCTTTGCGAACTCTAGATTTGCGTTTTTTAGTTAGATCGACTTATTGAAGTTCATAGAAGAAAAAGCTTTGTTCATAAATGTATGTTGACAATAAATAATTTCGCGGGCCACCTCTGAACTAGAGTAAACGTTGTGTTCCTTTTCATAGAGAAATTATAGGCTAAAGCGTTCCAGTTTATCCTATACATCCAATGATATAAAATATAATCCAATTATGACCTGACCAATTCGGGGATAGATAAATGAGGGTGTAAGTCGTCGAGAGTGGAGGTGCGGGTGCAGATTGCAGATTGTTCTCAAGATGGATGAAGTGGTGCGGCTCTTGCCAGCATCACTCCACCCCCACCCTACTCTCTTGTTCTTTAGCTCGACTTCTAAACCTTCTCTCTCTATTTCTTTATTTCATCTAGCAACCACAATCTTGTTCAAGTAAAGGCGCAAGGAAATTAGGATCACTTAAAGATATTTATGAGCTTTGTCCCTTGGAGGCTCTTAAAAAGAAGAAATAGAAACAACTGTATAAAACATGGTAGTGTTTAAGTTAATATTTATCTAATTGAGACTAATTGTTATAAGTAAATAAAACTCAGTCGAAATGAATTAAAATCTTTCTAATTAATTTTTATCTATAATCGGATTTAAGAAAATAAATCGATTTTCTTCTTCTCTCCTCTCATCCCGTCTTTTTGAGGTGAACTTTTGCTTTTTTTTTTTCTTTCCATTATTTATTGAAGAACTTTTGATAGCAATAAACCCAATGAATAAAATATAATTTATCCGAGACATTTTATTTGCCAGAATAGATTGATGTAGATAAAGAGAAAGCAAAAAAAAAGCTAAGTCTACTTGAAGAATTACAAAGATTATCTGTTCATCAGTAATTTGACATTAATATTTGAAATTTAATCTCATTTAATGAATAAAAAAAATCTAATGAACAGATAAAGAAATACAAAAACAAACTTTTTGATATAGAATTACGTCTTTATCATCAAACGGGAGGTAAAGTTGAGATTTAGATAACCCTGTTATAACTAGTAAACGTAGTTCTCTTCCCCTCCTGAGCGACAAAAATGTATTTATATTATATTGGTTCCCAATTAATATAATATAAATAAGGTCTCGGAGTATCGATGGCCTCAGATGCCGAAAGCCTTAAAAAACTAATATTAGATAAGATACACAAACGAATATTGGTAGGACAACTTGTATCTTTCGTTTCGTCTTTAATGGAACTACATGAAATTGAAAATCGTGAAAAATCCAGGGCGGTCGATAAGTCACACTTAAATTTAAAAATTTAATATTTATTTTTTTATTTTTTCTACAATACTAAGTAAAAAATTACGAAGTTTTTTTTTTTAACTCTTTGCGACAAATTATATGGCCTAAATGGTCCTAATTAATAATCAAAAAATATATCTAATTGTTAAAATTGAAAAATGACATGGATCATCCTGAATAAAGTTAACTGTTAACAATACATTTTTACTAAATAAAATTAAATAAAATTAGGTTTTGCTACTATGCAACATAATAAAGGAAGGGGGAGTTATCCCTCCCCTCACAAAAAATTTTCATGGTAAGTGCTTGGTTCATGTCGAATTTTTTTTTACGTAAATAAATCAAATTAAAATTTCTTTTTCTATTTTTTTATCTGTGAATTTTTTAAAAGTTTTTTAAAGTATTTTTTTTTTCATCATAGGCCATTAAGACTCCGTCCATATTTAATTAAATTAATTGGCAGTCGATATAATTTAAATAAATTTTATCGCTCAGAACGGGAAGCGAACCACTGATCCTTAAATCGTGATACCTCTGCTCTAATGGACAAAGGCTTGTTTTATATTGAAATAATGAAGACAAACCAGATCTAAGAGATCACTAATCGTAAATTAAGAATTTTTAGATTTTCATCAAAAGTATTTAGAAATTGGCAATGATATTAATTTAATGCAAATGAGCAGTTTCTACATTATTAATGGATTTCCCGTTTTTAGAATACGTTTAAAAGACGAAGATAATACGTATTAAAAAAAAACAGTTTAAAAAAAAAGGGATAATACCTATTATAAGACGATTTTTTTTTTTTTTTTGAATTTGAGCAAATGAGGAAGGGGATAAGGATGTCTTCTTTGTCTTACCATTAAGTCGAGGCTTGACTTTCTCAGCTGCAAACAGTCTCATTAGAACTCCTCTAAATGGGTGGTTGAGGGTCTGAAAGGGGGACTGAGGCTCTTCATTTTGCCAAAACGGCTTGGCTTGACTACAGAGGTCATGTTTGGCCCATACGCCATTGTTTACCCTGAATTTGCCCTAAAGGCGGAACAATCCTGCCCGTCGTGTGGCCCTCCAGACTTGGAATCCAGTCCGGCCTATGTTTGCTTATTGATAATAAACAATTATTGAAGGAAAGCTTGTATGGTGTTTGCTAAACAAGGGATAGCTCCGGGCCTTTATAGTGTGTATTCACTAGAGGCCTATTGTCTAGGTCTACTCGAATAACTAGTAGGATTGTATACTACTTAGGATGGGTTGCCAGAACCACTTTTCCTATATACAATACCTGTATAAAAGAAGAGGAATTATTCACTCTATATTATTCTATTATATCTAAAACGAGGTCATTTTTTAGGGTCCATAACGAGTAACAATGTATTGTTTATAAATTAATACTAATGATATCATTATAAATAATGAAATTTTATTTAAATAGGGAAAGGTAACAATACCTTCTGTAATCATAGTAAATTGATGCCTTTAATTTTGATATGAGTTTGTGGGGTCTCCACTTTCAGAAATATTCAGACGAATTCTCTGTTTGGTAATAAAGGCGGATTTATAATATGATTAACATCACTAAAAAGATATGAGGTAGGGAATGATATCAATAAATTAAATATCATTTTCCACATATTTAAGATATAAAGTAGGCATTTTTGTATTCACCACTATCAAATTATATTTACTCTTGATATTTAAGTTCTAAATCGTACCGCCCACGTTCAAAGCTTGAATCGCCCACTAGTGGGCGATAGGGACCAAGTTGACTACCCCTGCTCTACACGATAACAAAACAATCTACAAGAGAGGGTTATAAAATGATGTAATTAGAATGAAGATCAAAACTATTTATTTTTTATTTGTAATATTTATTATATTTACAAATTTTTAATGTTTTCGTTAATTTATAATTTTTATACAGTTAATTAAAGTAGCACTTTCCACTCTTCGTTCTTTTGAAAAATCTGGCGAATGAACTTAAAAAGAATGGCGTTTTTGAGAGAGAGGAGGAGTATCTCCTTTAAAGCCGTCAGTCTGAAACTGAGTCTCTATTCCTCTACTGCTGACTTGAGGCAGGAAGTTTAGACAAGTACTAACAAGAAAAGTAGGTAGAAATAGACAAGACACATGGCAAATTTTATATTAAAATATAAATATGCTATCCAAAGGAATAGAGGTTACGAATACATTTTCTATCAAATTAAAAGAAATTATTAAAAGTTAGTGAAATATTGACAAACTATTCGCAATAAAAATAATTAGGATGTTGATCAGAAAAAAATATAACCGTTTTTCTTTTATTTTCTAAAATAGTGCCGATTGGTATCGGAATGCCAATATCAATGGTATATAATAATATGTATTCATATTAGAAACAGGTTTATACCAGAAAGCAAGCATTCTATTTAGGTCAACACTTTCCAAAGTGGATGTTGTACCACCCTAGTCCAATGTTTCTCAAAGTGTGGTCCGCCAATTCCCGAGGGATCCCGAGATACTATTAAGGGATCCTCGAGTGTTTGCAAATGCAATGGTTAGCAATGATTTGTACGACGAGTAAGTAGTCAGAAATAATGTTTTGCTTATGTGTTACTTAAGAAAAAATAATATTCATTATTCGAATTTTTATTCTTATAGTCAACTTAAGATTTAACAATAAAAAGGAAAATTCTCGACAAATGGCGTCTCGCATAAATCTTTCAAATTACCAAGTTTTTTTTTTTTTTTTATTTTTTCTTATTTAGTTCTGAAATATATAGTAAAAAGAAAGTAATCATTAGAAGATTTTTACTATACTAGTATAAACATTTCATTATTCACTCTATCCATATAAAAGTTTTACAGTCAAGAATAGATTTTTTGCGATTGCATTATTTTCTTTATTAATTGTTGATTTGTAAGAATTCAAACTAATCTGGTATTTTACATTTATTTGTTGAAATCTATCCCTTCTGTTTAAATCCTCATAAATCAACATTAATAAATAAAGTATTGTAATCTCAAAAAAATTTAGTATATGGAAAGGGATGTTATGTCAGCATAATTTAAAATACTCCAGGAAACTAAAAGTGGTGTAAGAATTAAGAAAAGTGCTAGGATTTTTTCAAAAATTTATATGGAGCAATGCAATATAAAAGGAAACGGTTTTTTAGAACCGACAGGAACCGACAAAATCCAACATTATCATTAAAAATATGTTTCTAAGAATCCTAACGTATATAAAGAAATTAAAGTAATTATACTTTTAAAATCCTCTACTTTAAGTATACTATAGTGATAATGTTGGGTTCTTTTGGTTGCATATTTCATGAGTTTTTCATTGTTCCATAAAAATTTACGAAAAATTATGTGATTAGTACTTTGCATAACTCTTACATCAGTAGGCATGGCAACGTTTTCCCTTTGTGTAACGTACTTACTGTGTGGGCATTGGATTCGATGTGTTTCAAAGTCCGCGTTGCTTTGTTCGGGGTCTTTGACGACCGAACTGATATTAATTGTTCATTAAATTAATTATTATTTTAAATTTTCAAGCTTTTAAATAAATTTATAAAATTAAAAAAAGAAAATAGATTTTCTCAATTTTTTTTTTTTTTTTTTGATCTAACAGATGCAAGTGTTCACAAAAAACTAATCTTAAACAAGTGCCTCTCTCCCGGAATGAAGAGTTTAATTGTCCTCCGGGCGTACGCAAATCATATTAAGATGCTAATGAGACAATATACCGTGCGTTTGACTGGCAAATGATTAGGATTGGTCTCGTTGGCTTGTGCTAAAGTCCCAAAAAAGATGGCTTGGTCCTCGATGGCATTTTCAGTCTATTATTCTACTAATCGAATTAAATAGAGTACCGGGGCGATAATTGAGTAAAACGCCACCCTATCTTACTACCCCTTTTCCTATCCTATCCTCGCTTGCCTCTTATCCTGCCGGATACACGTCAAAATTGAATCAATGAATAGTTAATACTTAGCTTTGTATGGTAGTTATATTATTTCTATACAAATATAAATCAAAATTATATAAAAATATAAATGAAAATATGCAAATGATTAAAAATTTCGAAATTGCTTTTTTTTCACTTCCATTTACAAATAAATGGCTTATAAATTTTTTTGAATTCGTAATTATATTGTTGTCGTATTTTAGATGCCACTACTAACTATCTCTTCAGAATGGGCATAATCTACTTTTTGGATTATCGTATTATCGAGCGAAGGTAATTTTGAACCAATAGTTTATGGATTCTCAGTTGCCAAAGGGCCGTTCTTTTAATTTATTGTAAATATCACTTCTAATTAATAAATGAAAGTATAATATTCAAGAGGGGGAGGGTTGTGTTTAGTAGCCCGCTAGATTTCAAATTTTGAATTACTGATCCGTGTATTACGACCTATCTCTTTGGGAATGTCCTACCCTAGCATGGAGTGTCGTTCGTGTTCGGTTACTGGAAGGTAGACAACCTAACTTATTATAAGCGTTTTCGTTTCATTGCCTTAGAGCAGACACTTATGTGCAGTTTTTAAATCTCCCTTGTTGCTGCTGAAGCAATGAATCGAAAACGTTAATAATAAGTAAGATTGTCTAACTTCCACTAACCAAACACTAACAAATTTCTGTAATTTCATGTGACTAATTTTTATAGGAAGAGTACTCTTTGAAGAATAACATATTACATTTTAATGAAATATTCTTGAACTGTACCCACGTGCATAAGTAGAGTGAAAAAAGCGTTTAAAGTTTATTTTCATACTGCGCATGCATCGTACATTTACTTAACTCATCAACTTATAACAAACCTATAAATATTTGGAATAAAATTTATATGATAAAATAAATCAACCTAGTCAGACTATATATTAAATTTTATTATAAACAATTTAATTTTTTTTTTTTTTTATTAAATTGTGATTGAGATGAGGAATAAAATATGATTAAAAAAAATATTGAAAATACTCTAGGTTTATTTCTCACTCTGATTAAGTACAGATCGGATTCACCAGGTGTCCATATTCGTGACATCTTGACAACTAAAGTCCTAATAAGAGCAACCTATATTCAAAACATCAACATTAGAAAAAATTTATTTTTATATTTCAATTTGATAAAAAATAATATTAATAAATTTTTCTCTTATAATATAAACCCAATTGGCTTAAGGACCAGTTACACATTTGTAATGCCATTATTTAAAAAAGACAAAAGAGAGACGACGACTTTGATTATATTAATAACTAACCCAATGGTCGACTTACTCCCAAAGACAAAAAATTATAAAAATCAACACAAATTTCAAAAAAAAAAATACAAAATAATAAAAATTTATAATAAGAATCGTTAAAAAAAAAAATAAAAAACTAACATCATACAAAGCCTCCAAACTCAGTTGGCCTTCTTCAAAGATTTATGACTACGTTACTGGATTTTAGCGTTTTTATCAAAATTATTTACCCTATTTTTTCGCAAAGCCTTTTCGTCGTTTTATCCCTGCCTCTCCTGAGGGAAACGCAAGACTATATGAGTCATGAAAATATAGGATTGGGACATTAATTCCAAAGATATGCATTTTAATTATGTTGTTGAATAATGTATATGTGTCCTTAAAATTAAATTATTTTCTAATATCCATTTAAAATGATTTTTGATTGAACAATAATACCTTAATTATTTTATCCTTTTTCCATAGTCTTAAGCTAAAATTTTTGCGATGGAAATTAATGTAATCCCGTGGATTTTTTTAAAAGAACAAATTAAAATATTTCATTATGTAAATTTTTTTTCACCCAGCAGAACAGTGCCCAACATTTTCTTTAGGCTTTAGACTTTAGTATCCTTAATCCCGAGTCTGTCTATAGACATAAAAAAACATTCAAAAATTTGCATATAATTTGTTAGTTATCTAAAAATATCCAAATCCTTTATAATTGGAAAGGAAAGACTTTTTTTAGAATTGTATTCCAATTCGTTAATACAATAATAAATTTGATATATTCGAATTTGTTATATATATCAGCCCAACAAATTAAGATATTAAATTGAACACTATTTATTTGATTACTATTCTCTGGCCAGTTTCTTTACAAAACCGGAGCAAACCCTATAACCTGTGGAATCCACATTGAGCATTAAACGATATTATAATAAAATTATTAGTATCGAAGGCCTTTCATCAAACTAATAAGAAATAGACTTTTTTTTCTTTCAATAAAAGATTTTTATTTATTTATTTAACAACGCGAACTGAGAATCTAAATTATTTTTGGAATTTTTTATTTAACTATAAATTAAAAATAAAGAAAAGAAGTTTATTTACTAACAAAGTCAAGAATAAATATAAGGTACCGCTGTTAGTGAAATGTATTTTATTTATTGTTTCTGTCATTAAGAATGATATTTAAAAATAAGGTGAAAGGCCCGATTGTAGAGGTGATTAAAACACTGGACTTTGTTTTTTAATCGTGAGTTCAAGGCGACTCAGAGAAGACTTTTCTTGGGGAGGAAGGAAGAAACCCATCTAAACTATAATCTCAAGCTAGTTATTTTTTGGACTACTAAGTGATAGATATGATCGAAGTGAGAAAATAATTTCTCTTATATGTATCAAGGGAGTTACACCATATGATCACTCCAGGGAATAACTTACGTCGTTTTCTGTTTACTATTCGAAAAGAATGTATTTTACCAAAATGAAACTACTTCTATAAAATATTGGTAACTCAAAATCTGCATGGAAAGGAAACAGAACTTACCCTAGTATAATTATAAGAAAGTTAATCCCTGGAGTAATCACAGTAAGTCCATAATATCTATGTTTTAAGATATTGGTATAATATATATAAAAAATATTTTTTTACTAAATATTTATAATATTAATATTATACATTTTTGAATGGGATGTTCCTGGATATGGATGGCGGAGAGAAAGTCAGCTGGTTTAATATATAAAAGAAAATATAGGAAGTTTTATTTGTTATTATGAAAAGAACGACAACTTGTTCAAAGCATTTCGTCTTAGCATTTTTTTTTTCTTTTTTTCAAAAGGATCTCAGCTTATTCCTAAGTTGGATACTGAAGCCAACCGAGTAGCCAAAGATTAGTGAAGTGATTTTCAAAGGCCGTGAGTTCCATTCTGGCGATAATAAAGTCAAAGTGGGACTTGTATGAAAAGGGATATCGTTATTTCATATCTCGCACTCTTTAAAACAGTCAATATCGAAGTTGTGGTTGAATGGTTACTTTGGGGCTTGTTAAAATAAAGGAGGCCAAGAGGGAAAGAGAAAGAAGAAAAGAAAGATAAAAAAGAAAGAAATCTGGCATAGTAGAAATATATATGCACCAGAAAAACGGAGTGACCCCAGCTAGGTTGAGTTCCGCATAATAATTTCTACCCTAAGCCTGTCATTTTGAACTACCTTAATCAGTTTCGTGGCTCTTTATATATAAAAGAGAATTTAATTTAAATGTATGTAGTCTCGGAACTTAAATCACCAAGTTTGTACGCGATAGTAGTAAGAAATCTAATATAATAATGGATTTTTGATGATTGATTCGAGTTTATTTAATAAGATATGGTTTTTATTAAAGTACTATAATAAGGATGAAACAAAAAAGTAAAAGTAAGGTTTGATAAATGCCTGGAGGAGAGGGGATATTAATAATATGGAAGACAGACAATTCTTGAGGTTTCCCTCCTTTTATATGTTCTCCATTAGTGGTTGGGGCAATCATCCACACGTTATAAATCACGTTATCAGAGTTTTGATTAGTTAATATTTTTATAATCTACATTTAATGTAACTACTACTCTTTCGAAAATTTTAAGTGTAAAATTCAGTACTTTTCATAATTTTTTAAAATTAATAATGAGCTTATTAAAGGACTAAAACAGTTGAGTTTCAAAGCAATTGAAATTAAATCACAATGAAGCAGAACCCACTCAAATAACCTGAACCTGGGTTGTTTTATGTTGGTATAGTCAGAGAGTGTTTCTGTCTTGAGACTGGACAGGAGGTGTGAGAACCACATGATGAAAATACCACTTTTGTTCAATCACTTTTGAATAAGACAGACGTGTTTTATGTGTTATGTCCTTTATGTCCTCTTATATTTTGTTTTTATATTTATATTTGTAAATAAATTTAGTTATAACACATTGAACTCCCAAACAAAATTATAATTAATACATTCTTCATGGGTATATAACGTCTTGAAAAGTTCGATGGTCACAGAATACGAGAAATAATTAAAAATTTAAATTTTCCCATTCAACTGTTAGAAGATGCAAACCCAGAGACACACACGGTCCAGGGACAGTAGAAAGCGAAAAGGGCATAAGGGAAAATTCGGGTGTGAGTAAAGTCGAAGGCAAACGGCGCCTGCCGAAGTGCGGTCGATGATAAAGCATAAGATGCGTCAGGCATCGAGCGAGGGGAGGCCCTAGAAGGGTGACCCCCCCATTCCCATTCCCATTCCCATTCCCATGCCCATGCCAGGCAACCAAAGGGCGAGTGGGTTTCAGGAAGCGCAAACAATAAGCGGCGGCGGTGATAGCTTACTGATGCAGAGGGGCTGGCTGCTTGGTTGGTTCGTTTTGGGGTTTGGGTGACCGGGTTCGTGGGTCATGAATATCGCGACCAGATCGATAGGCAAGGAGAGAGAGCAGAGCAGACATTCCGTTCCGAATCAGCAACACACACAAACACACACACACGAGAAGTCAATCTTTTTTGTAATTTTATTGTTTGGACAATTTAAGAAGTGGGGTTGAAAAAAAAAAAAAAAAAAAAAAAAAAGAAAACTAACTAGTATAAATAAATCAAATTTTCAACAACTTTATTTTGCAGTCATTAAAATTCACGGTGCATCCTTACAACACGATTCTGAATTATTATTAGAGATCATGGGTAACTTTCGCTTTCAACGTGAAATGATCAAATTCCATTTATTTTAAATAGGTTAATTCTATATTATTAGAATAGTTTAATATCAAAAAATGCAGGATATATTCGTATATATATATTTTTTAAGGGAATATAGAAAGTTTTAACATTAAATATAAAACCTCCACTTTTTTACTGGTTTAAGATTTTATTAATGTCCTATAAAAAATAGGAAGTGGTTTCGATGATTTCTAATCCATATAACGTTTATTTTAGAGAGAAAATGATCCTATAAAGAAAAGAAGGAAAAATGCCAGTTTTTGCTTGAGTAACTCGTGGTCGTAATCAAGATATAATAAAACTATTTTAATATCTAGTCTATATCTAGTGAGTAGGTGTATGGTACTTGGAATTATCCAAGCTAAGACTCCGCTGTTTCTATGCCAGTCTTCCCCCCCCCCCCCCCCTTCTGTGTTTAGGATCTCATCTAATTTTGTATACTGGGCCCAAAAAGTAAAGAAGACTAGGTTCACATTTTTGAAATTTAGAAAAAATATGCCTCTATTTGATATGTACAATTTGTACGAATTGAATTGTTCAGTCTGCTAATTTATAAATTTGACAATTAAGTTAGAATTTTGATGTTTTTGTCGGACCACGCCTGGAAATAAGCTTTTGATTGCGGTAGCAACAAAAAGTATTTCTTATATAATAGTCAGAAAGACCTAATGCAAAAGTGAATTTATCTCTCTCAGTTAGCTATGGAAAATGTTCAGAAAATTATTCAAACTGATTTATTTATAAAAGTATAATAATTTTTAATTTTGCTATAATCGACTAACAAAGAGAAACAATAAAATGCTAATTAATAATTTTAAAATATTAAATAAAAATTTTTCTATAAATTTTTGATAAGCGTTTAAATTAGACCATGTCATGAAAATATAATTATAATTAATTATATCAATTTAATGTGAGGGGGTAACATTTGAAAATTAAAAAGATATATTAAAACATTAAATTTTATAGCTTCTTAATTTAAATACTCTTTGAATTTTAATAAAGAAAGGTGTGCATTATAATCGATAATTTCAGGAGAATTTTATGAAATCAATAAAAGTTTCGCCTACTTAATGAAAAACGGAGTAACGGTAGCAGGACCACGTGTTCAAGGCCCTAGGGAAAAGTCAATATTATTGAAAAACATCAAGTGTTAATATAATAATGTTGATAATTAAAAATTATGGAATATTTAATTTATCCTAGCAATAAAGTCTCACCTCAAGAGTTTTATTAGTAAAATATTTTTAGTAAGGATTTTCACATTCTTAACAATAATGTAATATAATAATAATAATAATAATATTTATTAACTTATATCTACGTGTCCAACTGTGGTTCGAACTCAGGTCTACTACTTTTTGGACGACCGTGATATCCCACTACAAGACCTTCGTTGGTGTGACTGTACACATTTTTTTTTGCAGATGGGAGTTTATATGTTTATAAATACTTCTAGAGACCAATATATGATATATTTTATCCGAATGTCTGTATCCCATTTAATCTTACATTCTTTAGTGAACTTTTACCAAATAAATTTGAAAACTTACCAATTTCAAATATTTTGATTAATGAATTAATTAGACGTAAGATAAATCGAGTGTACTATTAATATTAATCAAAGAATATTATCGAAATTCAAATTGTTTATTTTAAAATAATCTTATATTAATTAAAATCTTATTTGAAGCATATTATATATCACAAAAGTAGAAAAATAAATTCTTAATAGTATCAAATATCAAAGAAAAAATTATTTAGTATTTGTGAAGGTTAAATCAATCATTCAAGCAATTATTAGATCTGTCTTTGATAGAATTAAATTTCAAACAATACATTATTTTTCTGCTTTTTTGAAAAATATTTTATAAGAAAATAAAATGTTTAATGTAATGATTAGATAGGAAATTCTGATGCAAATAAGAATAAAGAGTAATAGCTGTTTAACACTTTTGCAAAGAGGTCTAGTCGAGATGTCCAACTACAAAATCCGGTCGTTTTTTCAATCATGCGGCGTTGACAGGAGCGTGCAGTCGAGGAACAAACAGCCGATCGACTGATAACGTCCTCCTGCTCATTCACGCAATAATTTAATCACTCTTTGTCGAAAGACCAGCCTTTTCGGAAGCTTATTCATTATTTCGCCAAATAAAGAATTAATTAAAATCATTTTTGAATATTCATAATTTTTTTTTATAGCATAAATTTGTCGTTTTAGTTGGAGATATTTTTAGAATTAATATTTATTTTATTGAATTTTAGCTCAATTAGAATCATTTATTAGGATATGTTTCTTTTTTTAAACACGTAATGTTGTTTATTAAGAATTAGGAAAAGAAGTAACAATACCAATAAAATAAAAAGGTATCCTTTGAAAATTTTATTAGCTTATTAGAAGAAACATGGATATTTATTTCCCATTTGATTTTCTGTTATATTATTTCTTATTGGATATAAGAGTAAGATGGAATTTTATTCTTTAGAATTTATATTTTGTTTGACCTTTTTTTAGAATCTCTAGTTTTGATCCGGGTTTTAGGTCCTATATATAAAATGTACACCAACATTCTTCATTAAATTTCAAAAATAAGTAAGTAGAAGAGAGAAAGGTCAAGAGTAATTCAATAGTAGTGAGCACGCTATTTTTTTGTGAAATCGGCGCACATTTGCAAATATAAGAGTTTCAATAGGGCCTGCTAGATGGCGATGCAAATATAAGAAGTTTGCTTACTAGTGAACTTTCACTTTCATTTATTTTGAGATAAAATTAGTAAAATTAGAGTGCGAATATTAGCTATCGGAAGATTCGTCTACTCTAAATAGTAAAAAAATTTTATTATAAAACAACCCATAGAAAGAATAATTTCAAAAAGAATACTTAACTAAAAACTCAAAATATGGTGTATAAATTAATCATATAAATATAAAAGCCATGTATAAAAGAGACTTGCGAAATCCTATTTTTGGAGAATTAATTCACTTTGCTTTGCTTTATATTTTAATTGAAATTCCAAGGATAAGAGAATCGCCTGCATCTCCTCTCCTGCTCATTTCCTGAGCTGGGCGTAACAGATTTTGAATTGTTATCTCTAGCTGGCAATTTGAACAGAATCTATTTAAAGAAAGCAAAGCAAAAGTTAATTAATTATTTCCAAAAAATAAATAAAATTTCCACTGTTATTAAAACGCTAAATCCCACGGCTTTTCTGATAATCAGGTTATTCAAACTAGGACCCTTGAACTTTTTCCAACAATAGGATCTTAAAGGTTTACCTCTTCTCAAAATAAATGATTATCCACAGAAGATTATATAATAAGTGAAAATAAATATCACCTCACTAAGGGTTCTTATTATCAAAAGATGTGACAAGAGAATATTAAATAATACTAAATAGGGGGTCTAGAAAATCAAAAAATATATAAAAATGGGACGGGAAAAATTGGATACGAAACGGGAAAATTAGAAAGGTTTGAGAAAAAATCCAATTTTTGCAACTGAAAGTATGTTATTAATTATTCGAAAAAAAAGTGAGCTGAGAAAGATTTAGAAAATAGAACGCGAAAACCATTTGAGTTAGCTGAAGCAGATTAGTAAGTTATATGAGTAAAAAGCTACGTCAAATTTGTGGTAAAAGAAAAAAAAAGAAAGAAATGATTCAATTACAAATTCTCTTTTGCTGATTTTGAGCATTTTTTGTCTTTTTTTTTTTTTTTTTTTTTTGTATCTAAGGCAATTTAGACTCTATCCACATTTATTTAAATTAATTGTTAGCCAATATTATTTAGGGTGGGAAGTGAATCGCTGACCCTAAGAATATGAAACAAGAGCTCTAAGGGACAGGGACGTTGAGGTGGCGAAAAAATATTTAGGTGTTAAAACAAGAAATAATATTGTTTTTATTATAAAAAAATTCTTCTTTTATAAAATTATTTCTATTTTACATAAAAAAACGTTATTATATAAATTGTTCATCCTCTGTATATTTTAACAACTGATTTTTTTGTTTAAAAGTAAATGGAAATATAATGTAATTTTTGACAGCATAATTCATTTTTTAATCCGATTATTTTTAGAACATGAAATAATAATATATTAAATGTCTATTGATTTTCAAATTTTGATTTTTTTTTTTTTAATAAATTTTCATTAAAATCTGAAGTTTTTCATATCACATGAATATTTTCTAATATCATGTGTTTTTAATTTAACGAGGGAACAATGCAAACATGTCGAACTCGCTCCGCTTGCGGCCCTTAAAGACTCATAAATTTTGAAGTTTTTTCGGGATGCCAACATTGAAACAGGCAAAGCTTCCATGGTCCATTTGCGATCTGTATTTCTCATTTTTTACTTCTAAGCGTCGTAATTTTTATCTTATCTTTTTTCAAAGAATTTCTCTGATCTTGGTTTTTTTCCCCCTCCTGGCCGAATTTTTATTTTTTCGAATTTTTAAAATTTTTCTTAACATCAAAGGCTATGGCACCACCAAAGTCAAAAAATAACAAATTTATTAAGAAACTGGGAAAATAAAAAAAAAAAATTAATTACAATAATAGAAATTTTTAATGGAAATTTCTAAAATTTTTCCGGCTTCTATAAGAGATAAATTTATGGGAAGTGCGGGTTTGAATGGGTTTAAATGGTTCCTATCCAGGTTGCTAGATGGCGATGCATATATAAGGAGTTTTCTTACTATTGAAATTTCACTTGCATTGATTTATATTGGTTACAGGTTGCTATTGGAAATTGGAATGATAAATATTTAAAATTAGATTAGAAATAATAGGTGTAAGAGGTTTTGGTGTGTTTTTCCTTAGTATATTGAGTCTGCTCTAGGAAATCAAGAGAGATGTGAAGAGACAGCGTATTACTCCTTAAGTAATACATCAAAATGGTGATGATAAGGGGAGAATTGTGATTGGTTTGGAAGGTATTGGCGGGGAATCTTGCATGGTTTTTGAGTAGGGATAAATAATTCGCACACCGCATAGACTATAATCGTTTGTTAAAAATTATAAAAAATCAATTTCAAGGTCTTTAGTTTTCACCTATGACGATTTTTTTTTATTAAAAAAGTATAAAAATATTCGTATGTAGGAAGTGTTAGATAAAGTGATTTTCTATATACATATGATTACTTTAGTATTAAAAAAAGAAAAAATGTCGAAATTTTTAAGATTCAAAACCCAAATATTATCATCAAAAAATTTTCATATTCTTTTTAGAACTATAAAGTAATCACATATAGAAAACATTTGAAACTCAGTGTATGTATATATAACCAATAACAAATTTTGTCCTTATGAGAGAGGAGGCAGTATATTTCGTGTTTTTCACTGAAGTTACGTTCTTTCAACTTTTAAACGTAATTTATTCGTATAAATTTTATATAACAAGGAAGAAATAAATATTTCATAAATAAATAGGAAGAAAAAAAAATGAGATTAATTAAAAACAGGTGTATTTTGTGTATAATGTTTCACAAATTTTAATGATTGGTTAAATAGTCTAGTTTGGTACACAAAGAAATCGATCTGAATGGAAAACTGTCTATCTGACGATTCAATGAAGATTCCAACAATGGCGATCATACTGTATTGTGCGTGTAGAATTTCGCTATGCATAAAGCATTCAATATCCTTTTCATAACAAAACCAAATTATGAGCTTGGTCTGTTTGTGTTATTAGTGTTATATCATACTGGTCCAGTTTTCATATTTTAATTTTCTATTGATTGGATTTTGTTATTTCTTATTATGTTAAATTTTATAGAGAAGTATTAAATATTTTTTAATAAGAAAGGAATTTATATTACTTTTCCATTTTTGTAAATTATACTAGTTGTATATGGTCATCCGAGTTTCATTCCGCAGAATAAAATTTTATATACATTTTTATGTTAATATAAAATTTTATATAAATATATTAATTATTTTTTCCAATAACGGTATTAAATTTCCATTTTATAATATATTTTATTTTTTATCCATATGGATAATAGGTGGTATTTTCAAATAATGCCTCTTGAGGGTATATTTGTGTGAAATGATTATTTTATATAAGCATATTTGACGCATCCTTGAGTTGAACCAAGACCTTCCACTTAGGCGCTGGATATGCTTCCCTTAAACCAGGGGTCGGCAGACGTGCACGAGAGAGAAGAGTCAAGTATTAGGTAAATTTTCTCTTTGTAACAGAATCTCAAAATTTTCTCAACATGGATTTGAATGGATTTGATGACAAAAAAAAAGGAGATAAAATCAAGGCTTTTTTCAAAACTAAATTTCACTTAGAATTACTTAGAAAAATAGAATATAATTATTATACTTATGAAGCAAGGAAACCTCAAAATTAAAACTAATAAAACCCTTTTTTTTCTAATTAGAACGGTGACTTTGCAGTTGACCAAGCTCTTCTGATAAAGAAGGAGTTGAAGAGCCGCAATTGTCTATAAAAAGGGCGGTCTGCCAACCCCTGCCTTACACTAAAGTAGGCCTGATCTTGCAGAAATTATTTTAAACGATATTTGGACATACAATTTAATGGAGCATTATTTGAAAAATCCTATTTCTCAATATTTATAATAAACCGCCCCTAGGATTGCTTCTAGCTTTCTTTGGTGATTAATTCTAATTCGGCTCGCTAGATGGCGATGCAAATATAAGGAATTTCCTTGCTAATGAAATTTAATTTTCATTTATTGATATATATTGGCGGCATGATCACTATTGGAATTATTATTTTTCATTTATTAATTATGAAACTATGATTACTAATTTGACTGAGTCTCACTCCAAAAAATATAATAAAATAAAACAAAATATCACTTCCCTGTTGTACTTATAATATTAAGGCTTATTATATTTATTTACTTAATATATTTAATAACTTATATCTTAGTTAGACATTCTATGGCGTAATTAACAACAAAGAGATGCTTCCATCTAATCTTTTATCCTTTTATCGGTAAGATTCCGAGTAAATTTAGTGATTGATAGAGCCTCTAATAAATGCCCATTTTTATTAGGGGTTTAATTGGTTTCTCTTTTGTCTTTGGTGAGGCGTGATCCTTAAAAAGGAATCCCACAAATTGTTCAAATTGGCAAGCATCAGTCCAATAGGAGTCAATTCTCTTAGCTTTTATTAACTTAGTCGAATAAATTGGAACAACTCACCTATTAATTTATAGATAAATTTTACTCTAATACGTTATATAGCTGTGGATCATTCAAGTTGCTCCACCACCATTAATTAAAAAAAAAAAAAAAAAAAAAAAAAACAAGCAAATAGATGGGATAAAAATGAAATTTTGAACAACTTTAAAATTAAAAAAAAACAAAAATTCCTAACAAAAAAGCTGGTCGCCAAAATGTATATTTTATATTAAGATAAATAAACCATAGTTAAAAATTTGAAATGAGGCAAGAAATTTTGTAAATTCGTTAGCTATTTTTCAAAATATGAGCATTTGTCTGATAAGTAAAGGTCGTCAAAATTTCTCCCTTAATATATGCGGTTTTCGGGAGTGGGAGATGAGCAGGGACTGAAGGGGTGGTAAATCGATTTTTGGCCCAAGACCAAGAGCTGAGCATTAGGTGCAAATTATTTATTGAGGGAGAGACGGCCTAATGGTTATCGAATGGGAAATAGCTGCTGAGCCAGCAGCATCCAAATTGGTACAGGAGACGGGTACTAAGTCCCGCAATTTTCTAATCCCGTAACAGAAAACTATCTACTCGCGGAAGTGACTGTCTATTTTTTTCATCTCAATTTGAAAGTTTATAACCTCCCAGTGAAATTTTAATTTATCATTCCTAATAAAATAATAATCAAATTTTACAACTTTTTTCAAAAATTTAATTTTGGATCACACTGTAGCTGTAATAAATTATAATAATATGTCTTGTTTATAAAAAATATTAATTAAGATTTTATAGATTAATATGGGAAGAATATTAAATGAAAATATGGCGATCAGCTTCAAGTCAATTTATTGGGACAATAAACATTTCAGAGCTCAAAAGTCTCCTTCTTCAGCACCTTTTTATCATTTATAAATGGATGGAAAGAACGAATCTCCTTATATTTTAGGTCGACGTTTTGAGTGCAGGTTGTAGCCTTCCCCAAGACCAAAAATAGTTAAATCGGTTTTGTGTTATGATACAAAGAATATTTTATGTATATACACCACACTGATGTGTAATTTTAACACAATCCTTTTTCATCAATTTTGTAATAAACTCAAAAATTTTTATTTGGCTGCATTCCATCACTACTTGCTTGACAACATAACCAAAATAAGTTTGGAGGGTCTCATGAAAAATAGTATAAAAAAAAAGTATAAAAGGTGAATAAAAATCACTTCTAGAGAAAGAAATTTATGTTTTTTCAGTGATCAACTCACCGATGTCCCGCTCTCAGCAACCAGATGTTTTCATCTGAATTACCGAGAGAAAGAAGAACACCTGCTCCCTTTTTTTATCCCGGGGGAGGATATATTCTTCCTGTTTCTCCCCCACCTTCTCCCCAAATGAACCCTTGCATTTCTGGCTACCTCAGTTAAATTAGTTCTTCGCCCCTCACATTTATGAGGATGCGTTCTTGTCCTCTCTTCACGTATAATACATCAACTTCTCTCTGATTTTTGGCCGATATAATGTTGCTCACTCATGTGCTTTGTTAACAATTTGCCAGACGATCTCTCAGCCTGAACATTTTAATAATCTATTTCAAAACTTTCTGACGAGTTATCCAAATAAGAGGCAAAAAGTTTCCCCTTCATAGAGTGAAAGCGAGTTTAGCGAGCAGAAGAACCTAATATAAAATATACGAGGTGTGACTATTTAATTCCCGGAACGGTTGCATAGTGTCATCCGTGAGATGATTTGGTGAGTAATCGAGTTCGTACATGCGTGTTTAATTGCAAAAACAATAGAGTTCTGAATGTAAACTTAAGCGTAAAAATGAATGATCGCCAAGTCAATAATGCGCTTATGTCTAGCCCATTCGATTACCAAATTATCTTGTTTATTCACTCAATTTCGTCACTGTTTCCAAATTTAAAGAGTGTACTAAATGGATAAAGATTTTTAGACATCAGTGATCCATCCAGAATAAATGCTAAAGGAAATTAAGAGTATTCCAAGCTAGAATACTTCAATGAAACTAATCAATGAGTGATTTTAGTGGGACTTGTCGATCAGCTTCCACTATAGGATTTATTAGCAAAAAAAATAAAGTTAATTTTTTTTTATAAAAGTTGATAAATCGATAGCATTTTCTTATTTTATATAAAAGTCAATCAAATTGAGACCCCACTTAACGCTGTTTCGGTATTTTTTTGTGTTTTTCAATTAATTCGGGCATTTTTTGAAAAGTGTGCCAAAAATTGAAAACAAAAATATCAAATTAAACAAATGATCGCATTTGATTTTCATATGATTTATAAATCTAAATTAAAAATAAACAAATGTAATAAAAGAGTAATAATACATGATATTGTATAAATACATTATAACCTACATTGTTTCACCTATCATCTACGTGTTAAAATAACCTTGTTTAACGCTTTTTCATTGTTTTGGAGCGTATTCTCTCGTTATTATTGTATTTAATCCTACTGTAAATATATAAAAATCCGTTCAATCGAATATGCTCTGCACGTCTGTACAGGCCGAGAAAAAGCAAAAATTAATTCGTGTTAGAAATATTCATAAAAATCTCGATAAGTCCAATAAGAGCAATAAATTGACAATTGAATTGAATGATATAAAATACAGATGGTACAGATGGATTTTTTTTACCAAAATACTTACCATCTTTT
>JAAAKE020086600.1:0-21937 GCA_010014785.2 Anisolabis maritima | reverse complement strand
GTTATTAAATGATAATTAAGACCCTTATAAAACACCCCCCCCCAGCGTTTCTCAACTTTCTTTCACTCCCGCCATTCCCCCCCCCCCCCCCCCCCCCCCTTCTAAAGAAAAGAGGAAAATATCAAAATGTTGATAGTGAAAAAATAAAATAATCACATCTAATATTTTTACTTTCATATTATATATAATAGTAAGGGGAATTATGATCATGAAAAATTTAACTTGCAAATTTTTAATAATATTTTTCAGAAAAAAAAGGATCCCAAAATGCAGTAAAAATCTTTATGTATTTTTGTATGTGTGGTAGCTTTTATCTTATATCTCTGGAATTACTTATCTGAAAAGGATGAAACTTAACCACTTTATAGCCCAAGAAGTGCCTAAGGAGATAATAAAATTTGAAACGAATCTGTTCTCGGAGGCAGTAAAAGACTCCCCAATATTTATTACACCATGATTTTATCAGTAAGTTTTTTTCCGCATCTGAGGTCACGTTCTCATTTATTCATATTAATTTGTAGCCAAACCATTATAATATTTTAATTTCAATTTATGAAAAGATATATATTTATCCAAACAACTTAAAAAAATAAACTTGACATGACTTGCATATTCGATAGGGTTGTAGAGCGACCATATTCCCAGTGAGTAAAAAGGGTGGGAAAGTGTAGAATTTCTTTGTCTATTTTTTTTTATTCTGCCAATCTCTACTGACGTTACTGTCTTGATTAAGACCATTATCAGAGCTCTAGGGTTTTCTTGAGACACTGCTTCCCAAGGTGCGAAGAGAAACCCTTCCAGAACTCCACTATACACCACAATACATACATGTGTATATATATGCTGACTAATAAAGACGCATTAAATGTGTCATCGTTTCTTCAATATCTAATTAAATATTTTTTCCTAGATTTGTTTCCAAACATAAATAGAGATATTTCTATTTCAAGTAAAGTGGAACTAAATACAGTCGTTTACCTAAACTGTCGTTATCCAAGGCGCGATTTCCCAACACAGAACGTAAACACCTTAACCAATTTCAATACATATTCAAGCGTCGTTAACCAAAGACGTTGTTACTCAAGATATATTTTCAAACAACCACTTGCTTATCAAATATGTCTTTAACAAAGGCACTATTGTATTTCCTAAATACTCTCAGTTTTATGGGTAGATCGTTCGCCCAAGTTATATTCATTCATCATTCATTATTACAAGAGGAATTCAAATAAAAGACAATTTTCGGCCCGATATATTTTATTCTGAATAACCCAAGAGTCGGGACTGGCTGCCCGACACTTGGGGTACTCAGTTAATGAATGCATTTGTATATTGTAAATTTAGAATATTTATGACGATTGAGTGTAACATGAACCTTATTTCAACGACCTATATCCTGGTGATGGCTGGGTATAGCCATTAAAACGTAAACTAAACCAAAATAAAATATATCAGGCCGAAAATTGCCTTTTATTTGCATTCCTCTTTCTACATTACAAGAGGCATTGGAATGTTATTGAGTCAGATGTTGGTTGTGAAGGGCAGCCTTAATAAAAGAAACAAAGATTGTTTTTCTAAAAAATTTAGTCATCTTCTTTTTACCTCGGCTCGTATTCAAAACCTCTTCTTTTAAAAAAATTTATTAATTAATACATTAATTTACATTCTTTTTGTCTATATGTATTTTGGATATTTTTGGGACGAAATTTGCATTTGAACTTTTACCTCACTTTCTAGAGCAGAGTGGTCTGTCGGTTCATCATTTTTATTATATTTAGTTTTTTTTACCTTGCAGTATTTGTGATTATTTTTAAAAGAACTTTGGCCAATTCAATTTATTAAATGAATTTTGTAAAGATTTTATAGGCGAAAAACACTCAATTTATTTTTCTGATAATAAATTCCAATTAATATAAAATTTGAATATTTCACATATTATTACTATAATTTAATATAAATTTTAATTTTTGTTCTCTTACCTATATATGAAATATATAGTCAGAAAATATTGCGATCGCAAAAAAATCGATTTAGTGATTTCAATACGTTTCCCTTGAGTTAAAAAAAGTAAAAATAGGTCTCAAAAATAATCTGACTGTGTGTGTGTGTGTGTGTGTGTGTGTGTGTGTGTGTGTAAACGAAAAAATATTTCACAAAAACAAAAAAACGTACGAAGCTGAAATTTTATATTTATGCTAGTTACCCTCATCGCTTGCACCTCGAAGATTTTCAATAATATCGGCCAAAGAGTACTAATACTTTACTGATGTACTTTTTAGTTTTTTTTTAGATTTTCTCAAATTTCACTAACGATTTTGTTTAAAATTCATAAACCATTTGTTTATTAGATGGCCTTTGAAATGTATTAACCCTCATCCCCCTCCAAAATTGTTTGGGGCCTATTTTACTTCTGAAAGCTTTTAGGTTTTTTATGTACAAAATAAATTCCAAGTTACTCAGGGGCATATATGCAAGAGGAGGGGTAAAGGAAATAATTATCCCCTCTGCCATCATGATTTTTTTTCAATTTTAAAAATCTTTTTTCGGCTGCTGAAGCTATAAACTGTACACTTTAATTGTAGCTCCACGATTTAGGTTCAGATTCAAATTAGTATTAATAAAGAACTACTGAATCGTTTTAAAAATTTGATGATGATGATAGTATTGGAATTTATAGAGTCTACATTATTTGAATTAGATCGCCATCATAGTTTCGCATTAAAGAAAAAGGGGATTCAGAGGATCCCCCCTCTCCTCATAAAATGAACAATTTTTTGTGAATTTATATATATTTGCTCGAACTCATATAAACACTCTTTTTTATGTATATAATTTTAATATTAAATATCGATTGTTTCCGATGTGCTTTCCTTGTTGTTTATTAATATTATATTATGTTTCGAATATCAACAAATATGTGTGTGTGTGTATGAAAAAGTTCTCGCTGTTTTTTTTCCAAAAAAGAGCATTTATTTAAAAAAGAATGAAAATAAATACATCAATGAAAGTATTGTCCATCATTTGCCAATACTTTTGCCCATCTTTCAGGTAACTGTTGAATGCCGTTGCGAAAAAACTCATCTTTTGAGCCTATCCATTCGTCAACCGATTTTCGAACTTACTGTCATTCGAGAAGTGTCGGTCGGCCAGGCCATGCGCCCTCGATCGGAAGAGGTGGTAATCCGATGGAGCTAGGGGGACTTATCCCGACAGTATTTTTTCCAGATTGTAAGTCATATGTGTACCATATGGTTGGGTTGAAAATTGCTCCAGGCGTTCCATAGTTATGTTGGAACATATATACATCCATTTTAATTATAATCTTTATAGATAGATGAAATATTTTACCTTGTCTATATTCTATAGACACATTCAACCTCAAGCAGAGTAAAGGAAGAATCAATAAATAAATTTAAATCTCCCTATCCATATCTGGGCTATACAGCGAATCAACCAAGTGTCTCCAGTATGTCCTTGACCGACTTTGCCACATGGGGCCGTGCATTATCATGCTACTAAAATTGCCTTATCATGCCGTTTGGCGTATTCTGGCCGTTTTTCCTTAATCGCTTTGCTTAAACGCAACAATTGTCCGTACAATTCAGCAGTAAGTGTCCTGGTTGTAGGAGCTCGTAATACAAAATACCTTTGTCCCTCCAGACACACAGCATCAGTTTGCCGCCGTAGATGTTCCGCCTTGGCGTGCCTGTTGAGCTCAATGGGTACTCCTCCACGCCGGGCATACACTTTTTTGCTTTTTGGATTACTAAAGTGGATCCACTTTTCATCCCCAGTAACCATACGGTGCAAAAAACCTTTTCTGTTTTGACGTTGGAGCAAAATTTCGCACGTAATGAACCGCCGTTCGACATCACGCAGCTTCAGCTGGTGTGGTACCCAATGTCCCTCTTTTTGAGTCATACCCATGGCTTGCAAACGCTTGTCAATTGTTGTTCGATCCACTGTCAATGTGTTGGCGAGCTTTTCTTGGGTTTGGCTCGACTCTTGGTCGATCAAAGCCTCCAACTCGTCGTCTTCGAACAATTTTGGCCTACCACTGCGTTCGTGGTCTTAAACTTTGAAATCACCGTCTTTAACGGCGAAACCAATCACGGCACGTTGTTTCACTAGGAGCATACCTACCATAAGCATCCACAAGCATATCATGTGCTTGAGCTGCAATTTTCTTTAAATTAAAGCAAAAAAGTAATGCTTCCCGCATATGGCGCTTATTCGGTTCAAAATTCGAACAGCAAATGACGGGGTAAAATAATCATTAATTTTTTGATGCAGTCTTATTGACAGATTCTTAGGCTTTGAGAATGACGCTTCTGTCATGATAGATTGCATCAGCATTTACGTCCAGAACCATCTATTGGAAAACATCGAGAACTTTTTCACACATATAAATTACATTCATTAACTCTCCCCCATGATTTAAGGCTGGGTACTCCAGTAGAGTTGGTTATACATTAAACGGTTTTCTATGGGGCTCGACGCAAAAAATCAGATGTGACAGCATATCATTCTACTTTCCTTACCTTAGGTAAACGAAACTTGTGTGATGAGCTTTTAATCACATCAGATATTTATTGTTGGAAAACGCCACAAAAATAAAATCTTTGTAGGCTAATCAATAAAGATAATAAAGCTAAATAAAGTCCTATTTCTTGGTGAAGAGGTAGAGGTCTCGACTCGCGTACAAAGTCCAGTGGTTCACTTCCCGTTCTGAGAGATAAAAATTTATTTAAATTATATTGGCTACCAATTAATATAAATCAATAAGGTCGGAATCCAAATAACGTCAGATGCCGAAAAAGACTTAAAATAAAAAAATTAAAATATAAACATATAAATCTCAGTTTTAGTTTATATAGCTATGAAGCGAAGCAAGCTTTCGGCGGCTTACGCACTGCGCAACCCCTATCTCTTCTGTGGAAACATTTTCTTTCTTCATCTCAGCGACCCCGAAAACTATGAATTCGAAACTAATATCAGTCACTTTTGACTATTTTTACTTGTTACTCCCTTCCCACCCCCATCCCTAGGGCTGCTAGGGGTGACTTATCCCGACAGTATTTTTTCCAGATTGTAAGTCATATGTGTACCATATGGTTGGGTTGAAAATTGCTCCAGGCGTTCCATAGTTATGTTGGAACATATATACATCCATTTTAATTATAATCTTTATAGATAGATGAAATATTTTACCTTGTCTATATTCTATAGCCCTCAACCTCAAGCAGAGTAAAGGAAGAATCAATAAATAAATTTAAAACTCCCTATCGTCACTAAAACTGATATATGGGACTGAGTGATTTTTATGCTCTGAGTATACGCCTCACGGTTGGGGCAGTCATTGTTTATCAATCATAATCGACAAATTATCCTTAAGAGATCAAATTAATTAAAAAAAAATAAATTATATTATATTTTTTCCAGTCAACGTATTCAACGGCCAGATCCTTTAAAACTTTTGGAAACTCCAAAGTTGGCACTCAAAGTGGCTTCGAGGAACGCGACGATCCCATCGACTCCAACTGCAACCCGAGAAGTCACCACACCACATTCAATTCTTAAGGTCTGCCCAAAACGAAATTTTTCTCTACGTCCACGTCATCGCCAACACCGGCCTCATCTCTCTTTTTATGGTCGATGATTTCTCTTCTCTTCAAAAGCATGCCTACTTTCTTCCTCATTTCTTCTTTTCTTTATTAAATTAAAACAATCTCCTTGTTTTCCTTTCTGTAACATTTATTTCCAAGATTTGTTTATAAAATATATATCGTGAGCAATTATTATTAGAATTTTTTTTTGTAAATGGTCCAAACGACCTATGATGACCAGTGATCATATGCAAACAATAAGAGAGAGTGTCGAAAATCAAAATGAAGATTTTTATAAGACAATCCGTCTTTCTAACATTACAATGCCGATCTAGGAAACTGTGTGTATATTGATACATTTCTTTTTATCAGCTTGGAGAGCGTTTTTATGCCTTTCTTTGAAAAACTTTAGAAAGATTTTCCTAAATTATTCAATTACTTTCATAAAATTATATATGATGTGAAATCCAATAGTGTTAACATTAACTAGTTAATATTGAGGGAAGGCATAAAAGGCAAATTGCAGCAATGAAACAAAGCCAAAGCCGAAATACAAAATTTATTCACCCATCACTCACTCACTTTTTGTGTTCTGTGCCAATATGAGAGACTTTGAAGAATGATCCATTCTCTCTTAAGTTTGCACAATACACTCACTGTAATATGAAAAAATATACATGTTGTGTATCATTCAAGATCCTTTGGAGCATAATTACACACAGCCTACAATTGAATGATGATGAACGAATAAATTTTACTTTCTGCTTTGGCTTTGTTTCATTGCTACAATTTGCCTCGTATGCCTTCTCTCATCAAAGTTCAAACAGCAATTTGCTTCAAAACCATTAACTAACTAATGCCATCTTCAATTAGAGCCCGATAAAAATATAAATATTTTCTTTAACTTTTTTTTTTGGATATGAAAGCATAAGGTCACATGCAACCAAGTAGAACAGGAGAAAAGAGGGTGAGGACTTTAAAAAGTGATTGTTGAGATTGGATTTGAAAGATTGGAGATTGTAAGTTTTAGGAAAAATAGTAGCAGGGAGGTTCAAAGTCAAAAGGTCATGGGATAAAGAAAGATTGGAATTGACTAGTTCTACTAGTCGCGAGTTTAACGACATTGTTGGGACAATGATTCAATTATATTGCGAACAAAGGAATTTAATTCGGCAGAACATCGACCATGGTAATACCTGTAAAAAATTGTCAATGCATAGACACTTCTTCTATCGTCGGTCGAGTGACTGCAAGAAGGCAGTAAAAGACTTGTCTCATATTAGTCCGGTTCGCCTTTGAATCGTGTCAAGAGAAGAGAGAGCCTGCTCTTCATAGGTGGTACCCCTACTCAAGACACGAACGAATCTGAGCCTTGTATAGGGTTAGAAGTTGGTGAAGGGAGAAATAATGCTTGGATCTGAAGAGGAAACCAAGCTTGCTAGCAGCAGATTTGGCGATCGCAGAAATATGAACATTCCAGAAAAGATCCGAAGCAATCATCACACCCAGAACAGAAAGCGGGTCTCTGAACTGAAGATTATTATGTCTGTAGGTAACTGTTGGGTGTATCTGATTTTTCAATCTGGAAATTAAGCACCATTGTTATTTCTTGGAGTTAAAGTTGATGTTATGCGATCCCTATTTCTCCAAGATACCGAGGTCATCATTAGTAGAAGACATAATATCCTGGCGACTGAGTGTAGAGAAAACTCCACGATCTAAATGAGTGCAAAGTACTATCGCCCGCAAATTGGATAGGAGGTCACTGCCATGAGGTCATTAATGTACATAAGAAATAGGATGGGAGATCTTGGGGGACTCCAGTCTTGATTGTATGCGGGTCAAGTGTAATTCCGACGACAGCAACCTAGATCTTTCGATCAGTTAGGAATCTTCTAATTCACAAAAATCCGAAGAGAGGCCAAAGATTGGGAGTTTTAAATATAGGTTGTCATAGGTGGTAAAAGCCTTCGAGATATCCAATGCAACCACAATGGTTTCACCTTTTTCTTCCAAGACTTTGTTGCCAAAAATCATTTAACTGAAAATTTTCTATTTTTAACTTCGGTAGGCTACTTTTAAAAAAAATTATTTAGGAAGGATAAGTTAATGTTGAATAAAGAATAAAATTTATTTTCGGATTCTAATGGTAATATATATATTATAAAACGACACCCTATTTCAACGATCTATTCATTTTAATAACACAAAAAAGAAATCTGTTGGATTCAAATTAAACCCTTGTCTTGCACTGTTGTATATGAAAGTGCATTGAAACCGACAAGCCAGCATTCAATTTGCTGCGTGTTAAAGGCTGGCGGCATTTGAGTGTGAAAATATCCATTTGATTACGTTACATCAGACACCGCTTCTTCATTTTATCTTGTGCTTTTCAAAAAGTGGATGCATCTTAAAGCTTCAGGAGGCATGCGCCAAATAAATTCTTATTGATCATTGATATATTTAAAGTTAAATTTTTTAACGCATAAGTTGTTTTGCCTTTGGTTCAGAAGGGAAGTGCCATCTTAAAAATTTTATAAACATCTTGTCCCTTAAAATTCCAATAATTTATAAAAAAAATTTTAATTAAAAAGAATTTTTTCTAGAATCAAATTCATAATATCAAAAGGCATAATTTATTTTAAGAGAAATTTTTTAATTTTAAAATATATGCTCTTTTGAAATACTCATTATACGAGGGTTGCCTTTTATATTTCGGGATTTGAGATCAAAAACAAATCTTTTTGACGGCCAAATGTTCATGAAATATTGAATGTATGTTGGACCCACTAATGCCCAAGGATACCTCAATCTCAGGATCACGATAAGTCACATGACGATCTTGCAGTATCAGTTCACGCAGAGCATCAATGTTTTCCAGAACAACAACTGTTTTGGACGACCTCACGAAATTAGTCCTTAAACGAACTACGGCCACGATTGAAGTCGGCAAACCATTGATAAACAGTAGTCCTTGATGGTGCTTCATCGAAAAAAGTCGAATTAAGTTCATCGATGCACTGTTGTTGGTTAATCCACGTCTAAAGTTGTAAAAAATAATCGCTCGAAAATGTTCACGATTTAATACCATTTTCAGCCGAGATGATTTCAAGTTATTGTAAACTACACAAAGAGAGCTCGTGTTTCAATATGTTCTGAGTACGTATGCCATCAAAAATGTCAGGAACACTAGTTTAGCAAATCCCGAAATATAAAAGGCATCCATATAAAAATCCTCGTATCATAACCTAGAATTTAGGGAAAATGAGAGAGCTGAAACGTTTTCAACTCTACCATTTCGCTACAGCTTCAGGTTAATTTGTGGGTAATGGACATGCTATTAAACGTTTTGATTATATTTGTACCTTTTAAGACCAACAAACAACAAAGGCAAATGAATAGAAGTTGGTTATTTTTTAATTTAAGGGAACAATTATAGAGATAGCGTCCTCACCTCTTAACATTTTAGGTGAGTTGACAAATGACTAGAAGAGGAGAGACGACGCATTTTTACTTTCTCTTATCTATATATGAATAAAAAAAAGTATCGATTTTAATATAATCATGAGTTGAAAATACCTGGTTAAAAATATATTTCTGAAAAACGGAAAAATTCCCAAATTTAACTTTAATTTGGAGGCGCCTTTAGGTTGAAAACTTAGATTTTTAATAAGGACCTCAACCTCCAAAAATTAGAATTACCTGACCTTATGCAAGGGAAGGCCTTTTTTCGACCCTGAAATTGGACTATTTCTATGGTTTTCGGCATGTGAGACCACTTAGACTCCGTCCTTATTTATTTCAATTAATTGGTAGCCAATATAATTTAAATAAATTTTTGTCGGTCAGGACGGGAAGCGAACCACTGACCTTTGGTACGTGAAGCCAGTTGTCTAGCTTTACACCAAAGGACAGGGCGATCCAAACATTAAATTTTGAAATAAAAATTAACAGAATGGAGAAGTCATAAAACAAAATTTATATTCCCCTTTGCCCTCCCTCCTACTTATCTTTCAAAAACTAAAATTATAAAAAATTTTAATTTTAAAAACATTAGAAGATTAATGTGTATCAATAAACATCGATACTTGACTTTTCGTTAATTCTATTATTATTTCTGACTGGCATGAAAATAAATAAAACGTTTATACCACAACAATTACAAAGGTTTGAATAACCTTTGGAGGCAGATTTTATAAGAAAATATAAGATCTGTTGAAGATTTTGACGCCCCCACCCCTTGGCCGAGAGGTTAGGGATATTGATATTGTCAATATTGATAACCTTAAAAATCAAGGAATATGGGTTCAGATTCCAGGCAGTGCGATGAAAATTTATTTAAATTTTGATTTAAATAAATATGCCTGGTTAGTTCGTATCGTAGAATAATAAATAATTGAATTGTTTAAGTCTATATGGCTTGAGAACGCGAAGACTAAAAAAAGAAAAGATCTTCGATGAAGAATAATGGGAAACCTGACGTCCCCAACGATGAACCAGATTTTATTTTACATAAAATCCCTGAAATTCCTATTTTAATCCGTCAGATTTTTTAAATTTTAATTTAAGTCATTTTCGGCTGCTGGCCATTATGACCTTAATATACACTTATATATTAAATAAAATTTTATATCAATGTCTTCCGGCCTTGTTCCTCTGGGCCACCCAACCGTTCAGTTCTGCTTGGCCTTGCTTATCAACAAAGATATTTGTTGGGGGATCAAGCCATTAAAAAAATCGCAAAAACCCACATAAAATAAAAATTACAAAAATAATGTATAAATAGAATTTCTAATAGGAACCACTTGCAAATAGAGAAAATAAATAAATAAAAAAATTTCTTTTCCTCCCCCTCAACATGAATCCTGGCTACGCTACTGTCCTGAATGAAGAAAGATTAATTGAAAAACTTGAATGGACTAGCGCTCAACTCTCTTGTTTCTCAGGGCTACCTATCCGAGGGTCGGCAGATCTTGGTCGCTGTTCTTCGCTCCGATTTTATAATAAATATCAAAATTGCAAACATAGCCGTAGAGTGGGTGGTGCGAGCGGTGCCCCGGTTCCAGGCGCCGAACGATAAAGATGCCGTTTTAACCTTGAAAAAATTTTTAGTAATGCAGTAATGCATTTAATTTTGTATAATTCCATAATTTTATTTATTTATAATAAAAACTTTTTTTTATTGTAATAAAAACTTTTTTTTATTGTAATAAAAACTTTTTTTTATTGTAATAAAAACTTTTTTTTATTGTAATAAAAAATTTTTTTATTGAAATAAAAAATATAAGACGGGGGTGCCATTTTATTCTTTCGCACCGGGCGCCGTAATATCACCCTACGGCTCTGATTGCAAATAATGTTAATCGGTTGTGGTGTTGCAATTCTATTTTCTATATTTTTTAATTTTGAAATTTATTAGTTTTTTAAGGGGGGGGAGGGGGGTTATACATAGAAACTAATTTAACTTGAAAAAAACGTTCTTAAATAAACTCCACGTTTTTAGAATACGCTCCTTCATAAATATTAATAGAATTTTTTTTTCATTTGGTAACTTTCTCTAAATTATTTTTTTTTGTCTGTATTTTTTTCAACCTCCATCTATTTTAATTCGAGAACCAAGTAGAAGTAGATCTTCAATAAAAATTAAAACACCATTCTATAAAATGTTATATTTTTTTTAAAGGTTCGTGATCGTGATCGGGAAAGTACTGCCACTCCTTCGCAACGGACCATTGTCTCCAACATAGAAACTTCCCGACAAATCAGATTTTCTCTACCTAAAAAAAAGAGTCCATCGCCAAGTCCTGAATTGAAAAACAATTCTTCAATCACACCTTTGGCAACAGCTCGAAGACCTTTACATCCATTTACACTTAAATCAAAAACTATATTAAGTAACCAGGATAAAAAAGTAGAGTTTGCTCATAACATATCGAATGAATCTTCCATATCTGAAGCATTTGAAGAGGAGAATATACAATCGATAACAAAATCCCTAGGTCCTCAATCCCGCCCTCCTCTACATTCTAATATTAAAATTGGTTTTAAATTCTCTAGTGGTAAATTAGAAACTAATAAAAAAGATGATTCTCTAAATTCAAGTGAAGAATTTCATAGTTTTGAAGAAAGTGAATCTGAATCGCCAGAAAAAACAAATTTAACTTCTTCTTTAAACAAAGAACAGAGAAAAGAGAATCCTTCTTCTGTTTTGACATTTCTCGAAAATTTAATGCAATGTGCAAGTGAAAATCAAACAGAAAAAAATCAAACTAAGACTACTAATGAAACAGAAAATATAGATCAAGATTCTCTTTCTAAAAAAGATGATAATTTCCAATATGAAAAGATGACAAAAACAACATTTTATGAAAGTAAAAGAGAAATATCAACTTCATTTACTCAACAAGTAAAAGTTCACATTGAGAAAAAGCTAGAAAAATTTGAACAAATTTCTACTGCTAATAAAAACCTTCAAGACACGGAAGATAATAAAATTTTAGATAATCAACTTGAAAAAGAAAATGTTGATTCTTTAGAAAAAATAAAAAGAGAATCGGATTTAAATGCAAAAATTGCAAAAGATAGTGACTCCCTGAAAGAACCTATTACAACTAGCACGGCATGTGAAAATATATCAATTGAGAAAAACGAAAAAGATGATTGTGAAATTATTGAAATTGATCTTGACTATGAAGAAGAAGATTTTGCTGAAAAGGAAAAGAATATTTCCAATTCAGAAGAGGAAACTGAAAAAGAAGAAAATGAAGATGAAAGGGAAGGATATACTGAAAATGAAAGTGAGAATGAATTAAATAAAGCTAATATATTTTTACTTGAAAATTTCCAAGACGAACAAGAAGAAACTATTAATGAAATTGATGATATTCCTTCAGAATCTGAGCTTTCAGAAGTTGAAGAAGATGAAGACAATGAAGCCGCATTGTCTTCTTCTTCTTCAGAAGAGATTGATGATGATGATGATGATGATAATGATGAAGAAGAAGAAGAAGAGGAATTTCTCTCAGATAATCCAGAAGAGGAAGAAGAAGACTTATCAGAAGAAGAAGACGATGAAGATGATATTAAAGAGATAATTGAAACTCTAGTTGAAAGTGAAGAAGAAATTTTAGAACAAAAAGAGGAGGAAGAAATTATAGAAGAAGAAAACTATAAAGAGGCTTTCAAATTACATGCGGAGGAAGATAAATATGATGAAGCTATTAAAGCATTAAATAATGCAGAAATTATAGAAATGGAAGAACACCATTTACAAGAAATTGAAGATGAGGAAACATTGGAAGAAAAGGTAGAAGTTATGCAAGATGAAGAGGCCATTGTAGAATTAAATGATTCAGAAATTATAGGAGAAGAATATACTATAGGGAAGAATGAAGAAAAACCTATTGAAGACATGGAAATAGAGATTCAAAATGAAAATAACGAGAATCTCAAAACATTAAATGATGCAGAAATTATAGAGGAGTTTTTACATAATAATGACGAAATTATTGAAGAAACGGAAGGTGGAATTCAGAAAGAAAGCGAAGAGACTCTCAAAGAAGCAGAATTTATAGAAGAGCTTGATAAAGAAAACGAAGTAGAGTTTCAAAAAGAAGGTGATACCCAAATTATTGAAGAAGACATTATGCCTGTTAATGTAATAGAAACTACAGAAGAAAGGAAAAAAGAGATTCATCAAGAGCAAATGTCTGATAAAAATGAAAAACCTATTCCAAAATTAATTGTCACAGAATCTGAGGAAGAAGGAAATAATATGCCAAAAGAAAAAGAAGACAAGTTAACTGAAGAAATGAGTGAATCTATGATTAAAGAAATTCCTTATCAAAAAGAAGATGAAAATACTCCTGAAACTTCAGCACAAATAGAGCCTATTATTGAGGAGGTTTTGAGCGATGAAGATTTAATTGTGGAGAAAAATAAGGTCCCAGAAATTACAATTGAAGAAATTTGTTCCGAGAAATATCAAAATTCAAGTTCTGAATTATTTATTTCAAAATCCAAAAAGCATACTCTATCTACACTCTTTGAGGAATCTTCTAATGAATTTTCTAAAGCTAATAAAGATGAGGAAAAAAGTTATTTCTTTAAAGAAAGAGATTATAAACTAGATGGATTTAGTGATGGAAATTTAGAAAAAACGAAATCACTTGATACCGATTTATTTGAAAACTATTTAAAACCTTCAAATTCAACAGAAAAAAGGTATTTTTTAAGACCAAATAAAAGAAGATCAGTATCTGAAACTAGAGAATTAATTGGATCATATTCACATAAAAGATATTTTGATAATTTGATTCAAATGTCTTCCAAAGAGAGAGATTTCTTTGAAGCGGGACCTTCGCATTCAAAATATGAAAATAGTAATATTGATTTCAAAGAAACTGGATCTTCAAATGAAGAAAGAATTGACAAGAATTGTATAGTAGAAACATTTGCTCAAAATCTGGACGAAGAAGGAATACCCAAGCGAACAAATTTACGTCGTTCATCAAGACCTGCTAGTCGTTCTAGCTTGATCTCTCTTCCTTCTAAATTAGAAGATGTAGAAGAGGATTCCACCCAAATTTTAGTTGAAGAGGAGCCTAAAGAGAAAAATTTAACCTTTGAAACAAATTTACGTCGTTCATCAAGAACTGCTAGTCGCTCTAGCTTGATCTCTCTTCCATCTAAATTAGAAGATATAGAAGATGATTCCTCCCAAATATTAGTTGAAGAGGAGTCTAAGGAGAAAAATTTAGCGTCTGAAACAAATTTACGACGTTCAAGACCTACTAGTCGCTCTAGCTTGATCTCTCTTCCATCTAAATTAGAAGATATAGAAGATGATTCCTCCCAAATATTAGTTGAAGAGGAGTCTAAGGAGAAAAATTTAACCTTTGAAACAAATTTACGTCGTTCATCAAGATCTGCTAGTCGCTCTAGCTTAATCTCTCTTTCTTCTAAATTAGAAGATGTAGAAGAGGATTCCGCCCAAATATTAGTTGAAGAGGAATCTAAGAATAAAAATTTAACTCCTGAAACAAATTTACGACGTTCAACGAGATCTGCTAGTCGAACTAGCTTGATCTCTCTTCCTTCTAAATTAGAAGATATAGAAGAGGATACCTCTAAAATATTAATTGAAGAGGATTCTAAGGAAAAAAATTTATCCTCTGAAACAAATTTACGTCGTTCAACAAGATCTGTTAGTCGAACTAGCTTGATCTCTCTTCCTTCTAAATTAGAAGATGTAGAAGAGGATTCATCTGAAAACTCCATTCCAAAACGTGGTAGACGAACAAGAAGATCAATATCTGAATCAATCGAAATTTCTATGCCTTTAGCGAAAAAAATGAAAAAATCCTCTTCTTTATGTTCTCTTCCCAGAGAAATTTCAAAAATTGAAAATATTAAAACATCATTCCACGATTTAAAAGATGAAAAAAATAATTCAGGTCAGGAAACTTTACAAAGTTCACAAGAGATGATATATAGTCAACAAAGCAACGAATCAACAATCATTGAACCTAGTCAAAATCGTTTAATGCTCGAACAACAACAACATAAATCGTTTGAAGATACTGAAAATGAATCTAATGATTATTTCACTCCCGAAAAAATTATTTCACAACCAGAAATAAAATCAGCCTCAGAATATATTTTTAAAGAAAAGCCCATTGAAGAAATTTTAGAGATAAGTGATTCATCTGAATATGAAATGAAACCAACTCAAAAAGAGGAAAAAGAAGAAGAAGTAGAGCCTATTTTAAGCCAACAAAGTCAGGCTAGTTCTGTGGAAATAGAGCCCAGTCAATATAGAGTTATGCAAGAAAAAGAGAGGCGCAAAGAACTTGAAAGAGACAAGGAAAAAGAAGATGATAAACCTTCAAAAAGAAGACAATCCCAACGAAGAATGAAATTGTTCAACCCTAAAGAATCTCTTTGGGAAGAGAACTTTTCAGTTTCTTCAATGGAAAAAGAATCTCCACCGAAGAAAGAAGAGAAGCTCAAAACACAACGAGTTACTCGAAGTATTCGTGCCCAATCCCTTGAACCTCACTCACCAGCCAAAGAATCTTTTTCGGACGTGGAAACCAAATCTGAAGTACTAGGAGTAAGACACCGACCTAAAAGACAATCGATAAAAACAGCCCTCCAAAGTGAAGAAGTAACAATGGCTGAAAGTAGCAAGAAGGTAAATAAAGTATATCTTTTTTTTAATATTATTATTTAAAAATTTTATTTATTATTATTTCAGGAAGAAGAAGAGAATTTAGAAAATTATACTAGTTCAAGAAGACTTACACGAATACAAAAAAAAATATTAACACAAAATACAACGCCAAAAATGTTGAGGTAAACTTTCTATTTATAATACTAATAAATGATATCAAAATCTTTATTGTCCCAATTTCTGACTTTTTTTTGTTTTCCAAAATTTTTGACTTGAAAAGACTTGAACTTAATCTCGTTCCAGAGTTCGGATTTTGGGTACAATCTCTTTAGGTTTTAGAAATGAAGCTTCAATAAAATAATATTTTAAATATAATTAATTCGCATAAAATATAATAGTATTTCGGCCAAACATTTTGGCCTTATAAATGAAAAAAAATCTTACAAAGAGAGATCTATAATCTTAAGTTATGTTAAAAAATCTAGATAGTACGATCATTCTGTCATCAGAGTTTGAGACCACTTTAAAAAAAGGAGGGGGGGGGGGTGCCTAAGCTCTATAGAAGAGGCCTCCAAACTTTTTTAGAGGAATTAGGGCGAGAGCCCCGTTTTTTTTTCATACGTTTTGAATCTGGATGTATTTGTGATATAATGGTCAATTAAGTCAAGGCTTTGCAGCCATTTCTATTTAATTTAATACTAATATGCATGAAGGCTAACATTTGGGCCCTCATTTTAGGTCTTCTTCAAATTAATTGAAGTTCGAAATGTTAGTGGAGTCAATAAAGACCCAACTTTGCAGCCATTTTTATTTGATTCAATATGCATACCAGGCTAACTTTTCTGCCCTCAAACAATCTGAAAAAGGGCCGAAGGTTTTAATAAAATTAAGCTGCAAAGACTTATATTGACTCTATCGTAGATTTTGAATTATTTTCTCCAATTATAAGAAGCGATTTGTCATCTTTTGATTTGATTTATTTCATTCTCAAAAAAGGATGTTCATAGCGTCACAAAAATGGAGATAAATTAAGGGTTTTTGGTTTAGAATCCGCGGGTCGTAGTTTTGAGACTCAAATTTTTCTCAAGAATCAAAAGATTTGTGACATTGTATATACTTATTTATTCATTATTTTTTTAAAGCACAACAGAGCCTAAAACAGACTCGAAGAGTTTTGGTCAACCCAGTGAATCTTTGAGAAGAACAAGACATGGACGTAAAATTGCTTACGATATGGATGAATCTTCTTCAGAATCAACCCTAAGTTCAGTCCGTTCTTCACCCCGTCTGGTCAAAGGAACCAGGTATTTCTCACTTCATTCATTTGTTATAGCAAATTTTTTTTAAAATTTATTTATACTCTATTTCGGCATTTAGAATTTATAATTGTACGAGTATTTAAAAAAATATCGATGGTCTCGGTATTTAAGGATTTCAACTTTTAAACTTATAAGGAGATGAATAAGTTGGATAAAATCCCTTAAGATACTTGACCGTTGTAGCTGTTTTCTTATCCATCTTTTCCCCTTTTTACTTCCAGTCCACATTCCGAAACCTTTCCGAAATTCCAGTTCTCTTCTAATTCCAACCCAAACAGTTTAAGGACTATTTCCACATTCGCTAGATGAGTAGCAAAATCTTTGGAATAAATGATATAATTTTACAAAAGCCATCCAAATATTCGCTTGAAAGTGCCAGACTTTCTTTTAACATAAATACTCAAGCTTACTTTCTCCTTGCAGCCACTCGACCACATAAGAAATATCTCTGCATTGACACTTTTTTATAGGTATTACCATGGTTTATGTTCTGCTGTAATAAAATTCAACATATCTCCAAAAGCGACGTTTGTCCACAATACAACGTCCCAACATCTTCATGTTAAACATGCGACTAGTAGAACTAGTGAATTTCAATCTTCCTTTATCTCCATGACCTCCCGTGAATGGAATAGCCTCTCTGCTACTATCTTTCGTAAAACTTAATAATCTCCACTATTTCACATCCAACCTCCACAAGTCTAAAGTCCTCACTCTCTCTTACTCCTGTTCTTCTGCATGCATGTGAACACTAGTCATTATAGGTCCTTTGGACCTTAGGCTTCCTTATCAAAAAAAAAAATTGGAGTATTGAAGGGAATCAGCTGCTTCAAAATAGAGTTATTTCAGTTCTAACGTTGGAAAATACCTTCCCTGATAAATACTATTAAAAATTTCCCTCAATTCTTCAACTGAGTCTACCCATGGGGATTCCCTCTGCCTTTTCCTTCTCCATGAATACTTTCTCATGTTCCAACATGTCTCATTCAAAACATACTAGTTTGTCTACTGACCATTGGAACTGTCTTGTCAAATCGGACGATATAAAGAACGGAATGAATTTGGACTTGATTCTGAAGAAGTATCATTCATCCGTTCTGTCCTTCAGGAAATAACTTTCATGGAGTGGGTTTCCAACTTTTGCCATCGCGTGAATTTCAACTAACCAGGATTAAAAGTCCTCCCCTTCTCATTTAAGCAACAACAACATATTTAAAGAATTTTCACTTTTTATATTTTAGGGCGAAGCAAGACCGAGATTCAACCTCTCCTGCCTCTACGGTTACTCTGGTGAGAAAACAATGATTGTTATATAACAACAAAAGTAAACATTTTCTTTGAATTTTTTCAAGCAATTTTTATTGCAGTGTCTTATATAGGAAGTTTTTATTATTTTTTTAAAATTTTATTATTAATTATACAGACTTCACAAATATTATATTAGGTTGGCAAGAAACTAATTTAAACTTTCAAAATCTGGTGTGACTGCCGCACATACATTCTTTTATCTAAGACGCTGAGTCCTAAAAAATGGGTCTCGCAAAATTGTCTGTCAGTCTGTTTACCTCTGAACAAGATTTCTCAAAAAAGGCTGATATTATATTCAGAGGTGTTCAAAAAAATGACACAGTTTAAAATAGAATAGCTGCTATATTATATTATTGTCCGATTGAGTACCTTCACCTGATTTAACCCCCTTAGATTTTTATTTGTGGGAGACCGTCAAGGACGTAGTGTACAGTAAGAAGCCACAGTCACTTGTGGACCTACGACATGAAATTGAATTGGCTTGTGAAGCAATCCCTGTGGCTACTTTGGAAGATGTAAACACGAATGTTCAGCATCGTGCTCAAAAGTGTTTGGAGGCCGGTGGTTTGCAGTTTGAGCACTTATTGAAATAGCACGAAGAAACTGTGTCTATATTGTAACTATTCCCTTTATATTTATGTAATACTCAGAAAATATAGCAGCTATTCTATTTTAAAGTGTGCATACATTTTTTTGAACACCCCTGTATTTAAGCTAGGTACTCTCGTCACTTTTCAATAAATTGGCCAAGGGTACTAGTACTTTTCTCAAAGCGAATTTGATTAAAATTCATAAATCAATTATTTATTTGATCTTTGAAATGTATTAACCCTTAACCACCCCCCAAATAGTTGAGGGCCCACTTTACTGTTTACTCTTTTGTTTTTTTTTTTTTTTTTTTTCGATTTTCTCTCAAACTACTCTAACAATATAAAAATAAATCGGCTGTACATTTAATAAATAGAATGATCTTTAAGATATATTATATTAATATATATTAACCTTAAAATTATTTATATTATTAATATTAATATATATTAACCTTAAAATAGGTAGAATGGGGCTTCAATTAGGATTTTAAGAATCCTTTAGAAGATAGGAATACCGATGCCATGGTAACAAAATATAAATATTTTAAATTCCTATGTTTGATATCCCCCCCCCTCTCCGTGACCTAGTCGTTAAAGATAGTGACATTGTCAATTGGATACCACTTGTTATAAATATAAATATGTCTGGATAATTTGTATCGTAATTAAAATAAATGTGTATCATTTCAAGTCTATATGGCATCAGATGCCGAAAAGACCAAAAAATTCCTATATTTGATAATAAACGAGATTTAATTGATTAATACACAATTGAAAAATCTTTAAAAATAAAATCTAATTGACATAAAAAATCTGGTATGGCAGCACATACACAATTTTCCTTACCTTAGATAAGAGGCGGCCCCACTCCGGTTTTTTTATACAAAGAATGAAATTTTTCTATATAAATTATATTATTACATATATAGGAAAGAGAAAGTAAAAAAATGAGTTTTATTTCACCTTAAAAATCCGGAATTAGTTTCTTCCCAACCCAATATATATAATATAGAAAAATAAAAAAAAAATTTCAACGCTCTTGTTGCTCCACAAATCCGAGCTGTTAGACTTTGGTTATTATCAATGATCTTGGTGGCTATTCCTCTTCTCTCCGGCGCGCTGGTTGCTTATAATCCTCAACACTCTTTTCGGCTTGTTAAAGTTGAAGGACCAAACCTTCTTCATTATTAGAATATATCCCCTTCAAAAAATTTATAGAAACTAAATGGAAAATTAAAAAATTTTCTTTTTTAAGAACTAATTAATTTTATGATTTTTCTAGGCCTATCATGAAGAAGATGATGAACCAAGCACACTCGTGAAAAGGACAAAAAATCGATCTTCTAGAGCATCCGACTCTGGGAGTGAAGGTATTTCAATGACAGATTAAATGATTAAATGAGATAATAAATGGCATATATTTGATTTAAGGTCCATCAATAAAAACACGGCATTCTAAAAGACTAGAGGAAATTCAAGGTAAATTTTTTTTGTCTTTTCGTCATCTTGGACCATATAGACCATAAACGATATATTATCCCCCTTAAAAGTAATTGGATTACCTGAATCTTAATAGATAATTAGAAGACCTACATGGAATTTGATTTAATAATAGATAAAACATTCTTAAATTCGATGATTTTGAAACTCTCCTATTTATCCATTAGAGGAAACAAAAGATAAAGTTGTCCAATACTTTTGAGGAGAATAGTATATATATTTATTTATTTATTTATTTACACCAATTGGTAGACAAATGGTTTAAATAAATTTTCATCATGCCTGAGATCCAAACCCACTTCCATTGACTTTGAAGGTTATCACTATTGTCAATATCTTTAACCTCTCAGCCACGGGATGGGGGCCAGGAAAAATTAGGATTAGGAACTCAAAGACTGTTCCAAAACAACTATCCCTCGCGTTCGTATTTCCAAACAACCCGACACGATGTAGGCCTTAGTTAACAATAGAACAGATAAAGAATTTTCTGTGCTACGCGCATTTGGAAAAAGTACACAAATTTAACCATTCAGATTCATGCACTTCAGGCTATTTAGTTCAATCATACAAACTTAGAAAATTATTTCTCATGTGGCATAAGAACTAAAGAGCCTGATGATGGTCTTAAACTAGAACAGAAACGTCGCTCATGTTCGAATACTCCGTTTTCTTTTCTTTCTCTTCTTGTGTTATATATTAGACATAGTCTACTTATTGATTGAAGATTTTTCATCGGATGATGGAAGCATAAGTCCCGGTGAACAGTCAATAAAAGAAGAGCGTGTCGGACGTTCAAAATGTCTGCTATAGAATATACATTTTTCTTTCTCTCTTCTTCAAACTACTTTCCTGTTCTGAAGTTCTATGAAATATCAGTCACAATAACATTATTTATAGCATTATTTTTATTTTTGTACTCCGTTAAAAACGGGATGTTTTTAACACAAATTAATTCCTACAGCCATCAAACAAAGTTCAATTGTCATACATAAATTATTTTCCGAATAAGTTTATTCGCTATCTCATTGCATTTCTGTTCCTTTTGACACATGGATGCATTCTTTCTTGCCATTTAATAAGCATGTTCTTCCTGAATCTTTCTTCGGATACGCTTTTAAAGAAAGACTCCGTTTCAAATTGCTAACCGTGTAATTCTTTCGGGAAGGCGAGACTGTAGTGGGGTTGCGGAAGATCCGTGACTCACCCAACACAAAAAACCTAGAGTGGAAAAATCAATCAGCACAGGATATTCATATGGCTCTGAGCGTAGACTACTCGTTTGGAGCGTTGAAAGAGTTGAACCTTATTGTCGTCAAGGGGCTGTTGTTTTAGGACAAAATTATATTTTTGTATTAATTTAATTTAATTTTTTTTTTTTTTTTAGATAAAACGCCTCAAAAAACAAGGAAAAAACGTTCCCAATCAAAGGTAAAAAATTTG
>JAAAKE020086589.1:0-21941 GCA_010014785.2 Anisolabis maritima | reverse complement strand
AAAAAAAGAGGGTAGGTTAATCTTAACGAAGAAAAATACAATTCAAAATATAAATAAATAAATGAATTAAAAAAGATCACCCTCTTATAATCAAAAAAAATAAATAAATAAATAATAATAATAATAATAATTTATGATGAAAAAAAACGGGCAAAAAAAGTTTATAGTGAGAATTATTTTATTTTATTAAGTATCTCGATTACCTCCATGAAACATTAGAATTCCTTCCTGGACCTCTGACTTAGTCCTCGTTCCTGTAAAAATAATTCCTTTGTTATATACTTGGTATTATTAAAAGGGCGTATAGCTTTATTATTTATGAATTTGTAAACTGAAACTAATTGATCGCTTTATTATTAATATCTTTAAACTCTTTGTTAATTTCTATTTTTCAGTAAACTTAGATCCTTATTATTTTTATTAAGAGAATTTTTTTTTTTTTTTTTTTTTTTTTTTTTTTTTGCTCCTAACCTAACTACTTGATTCTTGATTAAAAGCTTCCATTTCTTCAGTAATACTTGTTATTGTGATTGTCAGGACCAATTTACATGGAATGATCAATGAAAAAGTTGGTTAATTTTTTTCTGAGTTACCATGTACTCAAGTCACATTGTGTTATTTTTGGCCTTTATTTTATTTTTGTTATTTTTTTAAATTTTGTGATAATTAATTAGTTACTAAACTATATAATTTTTTCAGTGATATCGACGTTGAAGAACAACGCTTAAATTATAACAATTCTGGCAGCTCTTCTAATTCAAGTCTTTCAGCTCGGTAAATTCATTTTCCTTTTATATCCAATCTCAATGTTATATTTTATTATAAAATAATTCTGTTTTAAGGAGTCTTGATAGTCCAAGTAATTCCACATTATTGGTCGGAGTTGGAGGTGGAGTTCCTGCAAATCTCGACTCTGATCTTGAAATTGAACCAGACCCTCCTGATTGGAATAGAAATGTCGATCCTGAAACTCTCCGTACGCTTAGTAATCAAGACCTGAAACGCCAAGAGATCATTAACGGTATTATTTTAAATTAACGACTTTTCCATTATAGATTAAAAATTAAATCTTTATTTATATACGTATATCCAATAATATTAATATTAATATTTTAAATTCTTAAGCAAAATTGAAAGAAGCACTCACAATTTTATTTGAATAACTAATTTACTAATATAAAAGAACCTTGAGGTCTTTGCTAATCATCTAATGCTATTTTGTCATGCTGGAGAAGATTCACTAAATAAATATATAAAATTTATTTAAAAAATCGTCTTTAAATCAAATAAATTATTCTTTAACTCCGCCGTTTTGCTCTAGACCTGAATCCGCATCCCATTAATAAAATTTAATTAAAACAAATCCCTAAATGACGGTTCCTCTTTTAGTTGTAGTTAATTTGAGTTAGGGACGGGATCCCCCGATGCAGCCAGGTGAATATATCTGTTTTTACTCTTCACCTAGCTACATCCGGGAATCCCGTCCCTAACTCAAATCCCTAAATGTGTACCGAATTGGAAAATGGGTTTCCACCATATTATATTATTTGTTTTTAGAATTAATTCATACCGAGCGGTCTCATGTTCGTAACTTGAAAGTACTGGAGCTTGTCTTTCATCGCCCAATGTTGGAATCTCAATTACTGCCACCCGAACAAATATCAGTTTTATTTGAAAATTTGGATGAAATGCTTGACCTTCATGGGGCTTTTAATACTTCATTAAAAGCTCGTCGACGAGAAAATCCCGTAGTCGGCGATATTTCTGACATCCTTTTGAATATGGTATTGAAACAATTTTCTCTATAATTTTTTATTTTTTGAGAAATTGGTTATTTATTCTCGTTTTTATTTTTTAGTTTGATGGTCCTGCTGGGGACAACTTTCAAAGGGCAGCTGCCACTTTCTGTGCGCGGCAACAAATTGCCTTAGAAGCTCTTAAAGAACGGAGAAAGAAAGATGCAAGACTAAATACTTTTTTGAATGATGCTGAAGGAAATCCTCTTTGTAGAAGGCTTCAGCTCAAAGATCTTAGGCCTACTGGCATGCAAAGGTATATTTTTTATCAATTTATTTTTATTCTAATGTATGAATTAAATTCTTTAAGGATTTTCTCTTTCAAAATTATTACGCCACTCTTTTTTATTTTTTGTTTGTAATTTTTCTTGGGATGGGGGAAGGGTGGTTAGTGAGAGAAGGAGAATAACACCAGCCTGTGAGTTTAAACAGATTGAAAAACTTAGTCCCATATTTTGCGATTCATATTATCAATTGATCGAGTCTGCAGCTTTATACGCCAGCTTTCCAATTCGAGTCATTCTCTACCTCAACCTTGAATTAGCATCCTATTGATCTAAAAATTGAAAAATAACTTCAAGCAATCCGGGGGTGATTTTATTAATATTATTTGGTAGGTTGATATATACTTAAATGAAATATTTTATATAATGAAATTTACTTATTATATTATAAATTTATCTTAAATTCGATAATTAACGATATTAATATTATGAAAATATAAATTGTTTTTAGACTCACAAAATACCCTCTCCTCTTCGAATCCCTTGCAAAATGCACTCGACATGGTACCCCAGAGCATATGGGAGTTTGTCGGGCTGTGGAACGTGCAAAGGAGATCCTAAATCATGTCAACCAAGCAGTTCGAGAAGCTGAAGATTGCCAAAGGCTAGCTGACATCCAAAAACGATTGGATCGGGCTGGCTTTGATAAAGCTGATCATCCCGGCTGTGGTGAATTTAAGGTATTCATTCACAATAACCTTTTTATCCTTTTAACCCTCTTATCATATGAATATAACAACACTAATTAAAATTTGACACATTTTATTTTTGTCATATTTATATATTTTGAATTATATATAATATTATATAAATCTTCGAATAATTCTTAGACTTATTTATATTAATATTAGCTTTTTTTTTTTTTTTTTTTTTTTTTTATTTTTTTTTTTTTTTTTTTTTTTATTTGAAGGGGAATCGAACCCATGACCTCTGCTTTCTTAGATCACGGGAGGCTCTTGAAAGAGCACAGAAGTAAAAAATATGAACTCTATTCAGACAAAGAATACAATTTCCAAAAAAAATTGAAATCACATATGCTCTCTCTACCGGGGGAACATCTCTAAAAAAAAATCGAGTAGCCAAAATTACCTCTTAAAGCAAAAGTACTTTCAATGGGATACCAAACTTAATAATACCAGAAAAAAACAAATAAAGAAGACTAAATGAATTTTGGAATTGGAGCATTCACTGTTGTTATCAATAATATATAAATTACATTTTCGATTTATTGTCTGTATTCAATACAACGTTTCTCCCACTCATTCTATGGTCTTCTTGAGATTCAATCGAGATACAAATCTTATATCGCGAGATCAACTAAATAAGAATCTTTCTGATTTGTATCGGAGTTGTATCTGAAGGTCACAGTGGCTGAAATGTTGTTTTTAATTAATAATTAGGGATGTCATGTTTGGGGAAATTATTTGATATAATGGACTCAATAAAAGTCGAAACTTTGCAGCTAATTTTATTTAATTGCTTATCAGGCTAAAGTTTTGGCTCTTAGTCGAGACCATCTTCAGAGCCAAGTATCAAGATATATGAATGTGGAAATTATTAGCGATCCTCATACTTATATTTAATTTAAATAAACCACAGTTAAACAGAAAATGTAATTTATTTATTATAAACTAAATGAATTAGAATCGTGCATGAAAAATTTTTTTTGCTAAATTTGTACTGTTTATTTATTTGATAAATTCATTTTCTCTGAATCTTATAAATAAATAAATTGGTAACATTACAATATTTTAAATTTTTACCCAAATTGAATTTCAAAAAAGAATAAAATATTTTCATTTCTATTAAATCTTAATCAAAATTCAAATTTCCCGCACCTGACGATAGTTGCATGTCAAAATGAAAATGGAGCAAATCAATCTGTTTGATCCTCATTCTGTCAAAAAATTTATTATTCATATTTAATTGTATAAAATCAGGAAATTAAATATGAAATATTTAATATTTAAATGACTTGAAGCTAAAAAAAAAAGTATATCTCATAATATTTTATAAATATTTATAAATTTTTCTAATATATAACTATTTTTATTTTTTGGCTCCCATTTGCTATAAATAAATATGAACGATGTCTAAATAGCCACAAATGGCGAAAAAGACTTAAAAAAAAAAACTATTTTTATTTTTAAATGTTAATTTATTTGTAGACAATTAAGTCCCCATTAAAATTTTTTTTTTAATTAATTTTTAATGAACTATCCCATTAGTTTTCTTAACGTTTTTCGATTTACCATTAGCCTATTAACGTTTCAATTAATTTCTGTTCTTGTCCAAATTTCATCCCACTTCCACAAACAAAAATCACTTTTCTTCCGATTATTTTCTGCCAATTTATGTTAAACAGTCTTCCTTGATCAATATTCAAAAAAAATTCGCTTCTCCGACTAATCACTGCAATAATCTTTAATCCTTTAATATTTGACCTTTGTAAAAAATTAATTCATATTTTTATTTTTTGTATTTTTCAGTCATTCGATCTTACCAAACACAAATTAATCCATGAAGGGATTCTTCTTTGGCGCAATTCGGGACGTTCCAAACATATTGAACTGCATATCTTATTATTGGATGAATATGTGATGTTATTACAAAAACAAGATGATAAATACCTCCTTAAAATGCATCAAATGGTTTTTCCCTCAGCTGGAACTGGCAATGACCGATCTACTCTACTCAGCCCAATAATTAGACTGAGCAATGTTTTGGTTCGTGAAAATGCCTCTGGTAAGTGAACAAACATTTCACCATTTAAATTATTAATTATTATGCTTAACAAACAATGGAAAAAAAAGAAAATTAGGCAAGATAAATCATATTGCAAATTGGTTAACATCCAATTATTATTATTATTAATTATTATTATTATATTATTATATTATTTTTATCGTTTTGGAAGAATTCATAAAATACATATTATTTATTTATTATAGTTCATAATTTAAAAAAAAAATCTGGCAAACCTGAATACCTTGAGCTCTTTATTTTTTGGATTTTTTTAAATTTTCCTTATTTAATACTACTATTATAAGCCTATCTTATAGTTTTTTGTTTATATTTAGTGTAAATTTTTAAAATAGCTTGTTAAAATCTTTATCTCAGATCCTTTGCTTGGGTTTCAGAATGCCTATAATATTAAAATGAAATAAAAATTAATAAATAATCTAATAATAATTATTTATTTATTTCAGACAAGAGATCTCTCTACCTAATAAATAATTCACAAATAAACGCCCAAATGTTCGAACTTGCGGCCCCTTCAAAGCCAGAACTTCTAACGTAAGTAAAAAAAAATTTTTACTGCAACACTACGAGGCAATACGAGGGCTATTTTTTAGGTGAGGTCTGTTTTAAAAATAAAAAACAATTGATTGTATTTAAAGAAAAAAAAAGTGAGGAAGCCAAATGAGAGATAAAATACCGGCCCGATATATTTTATTTTCTTCTTTACGTTTTGGGGGCTATACGGTATCCATCATCAGGACCCAGGCCGTTAATATAAGGTTTGTGCCTCCCGCAATCGTCATAAATATTGCACAATCACAATATACATATGCAACCAATATACAATATGTATATAACGGCCTAAGTCTTAATAATGGGTGGCCTTTAGCCCTCGAAACGTAGACTAAGGCACAACATAAAATATATTTAGTCTTTCATTTGGATTCCTTTAATTGAATATATTTTCAAAACACATTTTCAGATTCTATATACTTTCTTTTATTTTTCCACCTAAGTCCCTTGTATGTCCAAGCATTTGACATAATTACAACTAAACTTTGAATACTTTCATTAAAGAAGTTTGTCACCTGTTCCTGATGGCAAAAACTCCACGAGCAAAACACCATGCCTCTCTCTAAACACAGTGTGCTTTGAGTCTTTTTGTTTGGCTTTAACTTTGACCGGAGATGACGCGTGTCGCCATAGACTGCTGTTTTGACTCAGCTCAGGAGTGATATGCGATGCGATAACCATGTATCATCCCCTGTGACGATATGACTCAACAATTCATCGCCTTTCTCGTTATAACGAGTCAAAAGGTCAATCTCTTTTTTTTTTCTGGTCCTCTTTAAAGAGTTTTTTTTTTTGGGACATGAAGCAACAGCAATCTTCTACATCAGCCGGTAAACTTCTTTGAAGAAGGTATTCAATTTAATTGTAAGGTATGTTAAGTATTTGAACAAACAAGAAAAATAAATGAAAGTATGTAGAATCTGAAAATAAATGTGTTTCGAAAATATATTCTATTGTTTATTTTATAATATTACTATAAAAAATAGCTCTCGTATTAATATATCGAACAGAATAAGAAAATTTTTTTTTATTTAAGTTCAGAGGCAAGAAAAAATGAAAATGTGAATTTTAATGACTACATTATAAATGAATTCCTAAATTGTTCGCCCTTTTATCTCTTCTTATGGCGTCCAACCATTATTTATTTGTTTATATTTTAATTACACATTTTTTATTTAATTAAATTTCAAACTCTTAAAGAAAAGTAATATTATGTTAAATGGGGAGTGAGGGCTTAGATAGATGTAAGGAGGAGTATGAACCATTGTCTTGTATAAACAAATAAATTTTTTTTGGATTTAAATAATAAATAAAAGCATTTCAAAATAATTTATTCAGCAATGAACTCACAAATTTGAACACTCTCCTGATTCTTTTTTATGGCTTTGATTGAGGAAAATTGCTGAAAGAATTTAATTCCTTAAAATTATCCTCCATATCATCCTTCTAAAAAAATATTTCATCTTTATCATTGGCTCACAAATGGAAAATTCCCATGATTAAAAAAGGATTGTCTAAAGCCTGCACCTTTTTTATGTGACCTTTCATGCTTTTGTATTCCATAACCCAACTTTTTGAGGTGATGTCTTTTTGTAAGGAAAAAGAACATACAATCTAGAAAATATGCATTAGGATATATGGACCATATGGACTTTGGGAGCACCAAATTTTAAGACAAAAAATTTTTGTTAGATCTTTTTTCCCACAAAACTATGTTACGGGGCCCATCACGATGATTTTCTCGACTCTTAAAATCTCTTCCTTCCTCTAGTCTATAAAAAAAAGTGCAATATTTTTTGGCCTATGATATATGGAAAGAGATAACCAACACAAATAATTTTGTACACCCTTTCCCTTTGACGGTGTCAAGAGCCGGTTCGAAGTTTTATAAATAAAACCAATTATATCTATATTCTAAGATATTTTGGAAAGCAAGTTTTTTCCTCTTATATAAGTCATCTGAGTTCATCCAATATATATTTATTAATTTTTTTACATTTTTCATTCTTAAACGAATTGTACAAAAAAATCTAGAATATTATGAAAAATAAAATTGTCTTTGTGTTGTCGGTTAATCGAGGATACAACTAGTTGGTGAAGAGAGAGATATCTAGTCCATGAGATCTCTTTATAAAAGAACAATTCCGGAAGAAAAAACAAATATTTTCGTTTTTTGACCAATCCATTTTTGCCCTTTTAAATAAAAAATTTAAAAATTAATAAAAATCTAAGTTCTATCATGGAAAAATACTTTAAGTAATTTTTTGCAATTATTTTATACTTTAAAATTTAACCTTAAAAAAATCTCAAAAATATTAACGGTTGTATAAAAAAAAGAATATGCATTTTTGAAAAAGTAACTTTATGAGTTAAGATTTCAAAACACCCTGAATTTAGAAAAAGTTATTATATAAACTCTCATTTTAAGCATATGCATTCTAGAATTGATTCCATAATTAGTTCACTTTGTTTTGTTTTGTTTTTTTTATTTGAGTAATCTAAATGGATTTATTTTATTTGTTCATTCCATTAGTATTCCATATTCTATTTGTGTGGCTGCCCGCTGTCCTTCCACACACTTGTTTGAACTGTGAAAGTTAAAAGATAGGGAAAAATTAAATTTAGAACTCTATTCTTTATTTATCTATCTCTAGGGCTCTAAAAATCTCGTAAGCTCCGGCTTTCCGTTATTATTCGTCATCATTGGGTACAATCACTGCCTTGGATAGACTTTTAAATATACTCTTAATTATTAATTAATTAATATCTTTATTTAAAGGATATTTGAATAAGAAATATGACTTTGAATCATCTCTTCTGATGAAAAAAAACATCAGTGATTGAATTTTTATAAAATTTAATATTTTAGTTTCAAAAATAAATATCTTAATTTGATATGGATCCTTCCACAAGAATTGGCTGATAACAACAATTTCTCCTAAGAGGCATTGTTAAAATACATAGATCATATCATTAGGTGGAATTTGTAGACGGTTCCTTGAAAAAAATGAAATTTAAGCCTCAAGTTTAAATATTATTTGGTTAGACTGTTGGTAATATTGTGACAACATCAGTTTATATTTCTTATTTAATTGTATTTTAATCATCTTTCCTTCTCTTTATTCATTTCTATTTTGATCGTGCTTCGTGTTACGGAATAATTGAAATGCGCTTACCCTCCATCCATACGACTTAATCCACCCATTATAGTGACATTTAGTGATTTACCTCAAGTTCCATGAAAATCCGTTTTCAAACATCTTTCGATTTAATACCAAATGCTTAGAAATGTCATACAACAAACAGTCCCTCTTCGTCGCATATAAATAAACCGGACAATGGCAGGCAGAAATGAAATGGGGGATTTGATTTTGGCGTGGGAGTAAACCAGTCAGCCCCGATGAGATGAAGATGAAGAAGCAGAAGCAGCAGGGAAGAGGCGTTTCCTGTGTTAGCTCTAAGATGAACACCATGTCAGGCGGGCGGGAGGGTGCCTATTAATAAACGCATGGGGCTTCGCGAACAGGCAGCCAGTGCCTTGCGAGCCATCGGCCAAGAGACATGTCATGACACGCACGGGATGACGTCATGAGTTCTTCGCCGCCGCCGGCGTTGCGCGCCGCCTTTGGCAGGTGCCACCCCCTCACCCCCGCCCCATTCATTCATTCGTACTCGTTTGTTTATTTATCCCCTTCCCTTTTTGCATTTGTCATCCAAATAGAGGAGGGGATTATGCGTCTTTTTGCCTGCTCTTGCTTTGCTACCTTTATTTGATTTATTTATTGTTGATATTATATAAATTTGTTTGTTATTTTAACTCAAGCTTAATAAAAGTAATGTAACTAACTAAACTAAACCTTTGGGAATTTTGTGTTCCTGTGACATTCCTTAATATGTGTATTCTCAGAGTAATACTTTTTACTTAATTTTTTCTTCACTCCAATAACCTTTTTTTTTTTTTTTTTTTTTTTTTCCTATAATATCCCTAATTTTTTAACTTATCTGATGGGGAGTTTCTAATCTAAAATACAATAATTTTATATATAAATTTAACAAAATTGTCATTTTTTTAAACTAAAATCAATTTTGCTTTGACTTTATTTTTAGGGAAAAATATATTTTATTTTTTTGTGCGATACTTCGCTTATCTCCCCTTGACTACGCCCTTGATTGCCTTATTTAAGTTTAAATTTGATTAGCGTTTTGTTCTAAAGAAATGAACACTTAAAAAAAAAATATATTATTCAGTGGAAAAATATGATTTAAAAAAATAAAATTGTTAAATTTTGTATTTAATGAATAATAAGTAGATAGTTTTTATAGATATAGATGTGTTCGTACTAATTAGTAAGGCTCTTTGATTTTTGTATAGGAGAAAATGGTTTTTTCTCGTTTCTATACCCAGTCACGTAGCTTAGTTTTTTCTCTGGGGGAAGAGGCAAATAGCAAATGTAGTTTTTTGTAAGTTCTTATTAGATACTCTTCATTTAAACTTATTATATTTGAAATTTTTCATGTTTTCTCCCTTGTTTTGTTTTGATCTATCTTAGCAATTTTTTTGACAGAGCCCCCTGAATACTCCACTGAAAATACTCTTTTTCATTATAAAACTCTTAATTTTTTTACTAGCTTAAATTTGGTTTCAGTTATCCACAAATTTGGGACGCCAATCATATATGTCCTCACATTTGCATTTAGGACTTCAAATTAAAAAGCTCATTGTAGCCTATTCCTGTACTAACAATTACATATTACGATCTATATAAAAACAGATTTTTTTTAATCTTCTGTTTTCATTATAGATATTAAAATAGTTAGAACATTCATTTTGACTTCTTAGTCAGCCTATTAGGAAATTCAGCACTGCATAAATTAATACAACGACTCACAACCTGACTGATTTCTATTTATATTTTTTCGTACACCTTTAGAATTCACTGCTAATTTCTTTATTATTCATTGTTAGCTAGAAATTTTTTTAATTCATTCATGCACTTGAAAATAATAAATAATTAATATGATAATTCTGAAAAATATTACAAAATAATTATGGGAAATTCCGTTTATTAATAAATATAGATTTTGAATTTCAGGCGAGGAAAAACAAGCTCTCAAGAATTTTAGAAGCTCTATCTATACACCTAGAGCAAAATGAAATCTTTAAATATTAAAATTTATTTTAAATTTTTCATTAAATTTTTTATCCATCACCTACCTTCTCTCTCCGGGAAGTGAAGGAGGTTTTTAAAACACTTTTTTTTTAATAAACAGCAATAAAGTTTTATTTGTTTTTTATTAAATAATAATTTCTCTTTCAAGTTTCTTTGAATTTTTTCAAAAGCAAATATTATTTTATATCTCTAGTGAAGGCAAAGTAATGTAATTGGTTAATCTAATCTTTAGACAGATTTACACATCGTTTAACATTATAGGGCAATGTTTATATTTTCAGAATGTTATCTTTTAAATCTTCCAACTTAAATATTTATCACAATATTTTTATTATTTTTTTTTTTTAATTTAATTAATAATTATTTCGTATATTCCTCTATGAGATACTTACTGTACATCAGCGGTTCTCAACCTTTTTCGTTAAGGAAACCGTCAAACGACATATTTTTTCGTGGACCTGTAAGTTAAAAAAAAATTAAAGAAAAAATTTCTTAAAATAAATAAATTTATTTTTACATTGAACAACCATAATAAGAAATAAATAATATTCATCCATTCTTTATAATAAATTTGAAGTGTTGGGAGCAAAGAAAATTAGTAATAAGATATATTTGTATTAAAAACTAAATTTAAATTAAATTTTTTAAATAGTGTTTTTTCTCGGCGAACAGGCAAAAATATCTGACGGACCCGCGGTTGAGAACCACTGCAGTATATACTATATATCATTTTTAACTTTGCCAATCAAACAGGACAGGTAATATAATAGCAAAAATCGAAATTTAACTAAAACTCCCAAGGTCTTCTCAGCCCATTTAAGTACTTTTTGGAATGCCTGGGTGTGCCTGAGTGTGTGTTTATATCTGTCTTTCGTTCACAATATCTAAAAAAATAATTATTCGATAATGTTGAAATTTTGCATACATAAAATAGACCTAAATGCCATGATTTTAATGATGTTTGGTAAACACCATCACGGGAGAGGTGCAAAATTTTCCCTTGCATGAAACTAAACCTGCCACTTGTATCTAAATTTATGATCTCCTCTAAATCCCACTATTATTTGTTAGTATTTGGTTGGCAAAGTTGACCACTCGGCTTAGTTTATTTTATAAAGTATTTGTCAGAACTTCCAAAACTGGTTTCTGCCTAACTCTATGGTTTTGAAAAAACATCTTAGAGATCAACCAAATTTTAAATTTAAATTATTTAAATAACAAAGGTAGTTTTTAGTCATTTGGTAACAAAGGAAAAAATATTTTCTTAATGAACCGGTGATAGAAAAAAGTTTAGGTATAGCCAGTTATGTTATTCCATGAATTTGTTAATTTACCTGCAGTGACTCTTTGAAATGCCCAATAATTGCCTGAAATATGGGGTTTTGAAAATGAATTCTATTTATAAAATTTCAGTCATACTTTGAGATATGAATTTGATCCTTTCCTAAGTATGATGGGTTTTCAAAAATTCAAAAATCAACCGGCTAAAAAAAACTGGAGACTTAAAAGTAAAATAATTTGTAAATTTAGACACTACTATATTTTATTAAACAAAAATTATAGTAAGATTGCATTCCATATAAGTTGGTTAATTTTGTCTTTTATATATCCATTTAAAAGTGATCATATTATTTTCCAACTTAGGGTTTGATATCGTCTTGAAATCCGTCTTGGTTAAATTTTCGGCCAGAAAACTGAAATCAAACCTTATTTATTTTAAGAAAATTGAAAAAAATATTCGTAATTTAGTACTGAGCCCCCGTTTAAGAGTGGAACTCGAAGCTGAGAACGAAATAGAAACTATTAGCGCGAATTTCACATGCTAAAAGTATCATTGTTTTCGCTCTCTATCATTACTGATACTTATAGTTTGGAAGAGGTGAGCTGTTGAGCCAAACGTCTTTCATGATTGGGCCTACTATAACCTATAACAGATTTTGATTGTTCTGGCCTTTTGAACCTCCCCATTTTTCGAATTATGTCTCTCTGTATGTATGTTTGTATTAGCATAACCAAATTTTACATACGTGCATTTAAAAAAAATCACAAATCCCCCTCAACTTTTGGGCTACTTCCACCAGAAGTGGTTCTCTACCTGAAACGTTTTTCTAAAAATCGTAACTCCTCCAAGTGGAGGAGGCCACACCCGATTTTTTCATTAATAAATATTTGTTGTTGGTTTGTTTTAGATGGTTCAAGCATATTAACGAAGCGGTCGATTCATATAAGGCCAGGGAAGGTGCAAGCAAGTCAAGAGGTTCTCGTGGGGTCGGTAACGTAGCGGGTCCGAGTTCAACCTCTACAGCCGCTGCAGCCTGCACCCCCGAGGGCGAAAAAGCCAAAGAGTAAGTCGGCCTCTTTTTTTTCCTTTACTTTATTTCTTCTTCATCACTCAATCTAGTTTGAATGCACCAAAATTATATAAGCTTATTACGTCAAAGTTTGTTATTTTTAAACTATTTCATTAAATTTAAAACAATCTGTTGAATTCTCAAAGAATTTTAATATATTTATTTTTAATATTAATAGAAAAAGTATTTATCTTTTCTTCATTTACTTATCTAAATATATTTTTTATCTTTATTACCAAATAACATTAATTAAACGGTGATGCTATTTTTAGTTTTTGTTAACGCCGAGAAATGAAGCGTTTTATTTTTAATAAATCATTTTGCTTTACATTCCTATTTTTTGTTCCTTATTTTAAGGGAAGTGTAACAAAAACAAAAAAATTTTAGTCACTATTGTTACAAACAGACCTTGATAAATAATCTTGTTTGATTCGAAATCTTTTATAAGGGATTTTTTATGAACTTACAGCACGGATACTATTCTTATCAAATGCATACTTCACCTCCGTGTGGTACATTTCAACCTTTTATTAGGAAAGACGTCAAAAAGTCTAGAAGGGGAGGAGGAACTTCTTAAATGTCATATTTTAGTAAAAAAAAAAAGCATATTCTGTGGTATGCGTGGGCCTTATTTAGAGAACTCTTAATAAAAAAATGAATCAGCTTAGGTCTCTTGTAACAAAAATTCACTATATATTTATTTAAATAGTTATTAATTGTATTTTTTATTTTTTTTTCAAGCGGTAACGACTCGTTTGAGTTACCAGTAATTAAAGAATCCGGAGGTGGATGTAGCACATCGCCTGCAGGAGGTGACGTTCCTTTAGATAATAGTTCATCGGAAGTTGCCAACTCTTCGGAGACACCTGAGTCAAATTCAGAGCCGCCAAGTGTTCCAGAAGCACCGAATAAATCATCTGACGGTGGCGAGTCACTAGACCTCGGAGCATCGTCATCATCAGCAACAACAACACGTACCGCAATGCCTCCAAGACGGCCTCTCAGTGGCGGTCTTGAACCTATAAGAATTTCAACAGAGGAGCGACCTCTCGTACAACCTTATGAGGTTATCATCTCACAGCGGGCGGTACTTACTGCCGAACCTGTACTCACACCTCTCGGTAAGTGGCTTTATATTCATATTTTTTAATGAATCGACTCTTGTTTGTGAATCAGTAGCGTCCTAACTGATAGAAAGATCTCAGTTGTTGACGACGGAGTTACTTCTGATCCCATACAATCAATGTCAAGGTTCGATTTTTTCTCCCACCTTATTTCTTATGTTCATCAATGACCTCATGACACCAACCTCCAATCCTATTCACTAGGAGGACTATAGTGCTCTGCACTCAATTAGTTAAACACGTGACTAGTGGAACTAGTCAATTCCAGTCTTCTGTTATCCTCATGACCTCTCGTGACTGGAGAAAGGAATAACTTCCCTGCTACCATCTACCTTAAAACTTACAATCTCCAATCTTTCAAATCCAACCTGACAAAAAATTAATTTTGATTGATTCATTTTCTTATTATTTACTAGAATTTCTCATCCATATCTTATATTTCTTTAAATATTTAGAGCGCTTACGTCGACAAGATGCTGCTGTTCGTGCCGCGTTGGCCGATAAACAACGCCTTGTTGCCGAAATTTTGCGGGTACCTCCTGAAGATTTCGAAGCGATGGCGGATATTGCTGCAACACCGGAAGCAGCAGCCTTGGAGAGGGAACCCGCCGAACTTGCACTCGCTGCCATTGGGATGGGTAAATCTTTAATCATATTTTTTTTTTAGATTTAAACATAATTTGTTAATGTTAAAATAAATATAATTTTAATAATTCTTCTTTTTAGTGGATCAATTGACACAATTAGTGAATGATGCGATGGCCGTTTCTGAGGAGGACGTTGCGCGACGTGGAGGCCGACTTCCATCTATAGCCGTTGATCGACTTTGGCCAATCACAAGCAACTTATCAGGGCAGCTTACTCAACTTTTGGTAGGTTTTTATTATTGTATTTTATTTTACGAATATTTTTAATATCAACTTCATATGTAGCGCCTTCGTTATTTGTCATTTGATCTTTTGGCTAGACATTAATTCCCCGAGCTACTACCCGAATAGCCCATTTAATATACTTATTTTCTTAAAAACCTAAATCATTTTTTATTTTTCATATACAAATATCATTCTTTTATTTTTATATCTAAAGAAAACTAATTAAAAATTTTGTATTAATAACAATAAAGAACTCCACATTCTAAATAATTTATTATCCTTTGGAAATTTTTTTTTTTTTTTAAATAAAATCTTCAAAAATATCTTAGCTATTAACGTTCTTAAAGCGCAAGCCTCAATCTTGTTGGCACCTTGATATAGAAGTTATAAGAAGTAGAGTGTGTAGGGCTAGACTTTAATCTAATAAATTCTCTGCTTCCAATAGAACAAACATACAAAGATACGTTTTGCTAGTGACTTTTATTTCAGGAGTTAATCTGTTACTTTAAATATTATATATTATTTATCCCAGTACAATGTTAAGCACAAAACACAGTGTCTGCCTGTTTTGACAATTATTCATACAGGTGCCATCTTTAATGGATCATATATTTTTTTTTTATTTATTTATTTCTAGCGATTTCATAAAAGTCGCGATGAGGAGCGTGAACGGTTGCGTCGGGAATTGGCACGAGCTCGTGAACAAAACCATGGTTTGCTAGAGGCAGAGAGACGTCGTCAATTGGCGGCGGAGTCTGTGTCAGGGACAGCTGATGGTGAGCTCGAAGATGAAGGCAAAAGTGATCCAACGACTTCTTCAGGGCCTAAGAGTAAGCTCTCTTTGCATGACTACCCTTTTGTTTAATTTTTTCCATAAAATTTATTCATATTAATTTTGTCATTAATCTTTCATTGTGACACATTGGCAAACATATAAAAAATTCTCTTTAAATTTTCGACCCTATTAGAAATTAAGATATAAGTAGAACATATGCCAATGAGTCATTTTTTGTGTTATGATTTGTTCTTCAGTTGAGCGAAGAATATTTTAACCTAAATTCCTTGTGCACTCTGGAGTTTCTGGAGCCGCCACTCTTTAGTAAATTAGAGCTTGTGATTAGCAGCTTTTTAAAATCCATTTAGATTTGTTATTTAAGTTTTTTGTTTTTGTTTTTATTTTTTTGGGCTGACTTCCATGTTATTTAATACCTGGAATTTGAAATATTTTGTTTTAGTTTATTATGAAAATTATAGAATATACTTTCTCTCCTCTATTCGTTGCCTTTGATTCCTTTTTAAAGCATCTTTATATTTTAAGCCTTCTAAGTTTTTGTTGTTAAATTGAAATGAAAAACTTAGTGGTTAATAGATGAAAATAATCTTTCGGAATCTCTGCCCTCTATTTAAATTTAAATTTTTAATGTTTTATATAATAATAATTTTTTTTTTTTTAACAAAAAAATTAATATAAAGTTTTATTTTATTTTTTTTTTATTTTTATGTCTTTTTCGGCATCGGAGGCTATTTAGACTCCGTCCTTATTTATATATATTAATTGGTAGTTAATATAATATAAATAAAATTTTGTCGCTCAGGACGCGAAGCGAACCACTGACCTTTGGTACGTGAAGCTAGACCTCTAGCTCTGCTCCAAAGGACAGAGCTAATATAAAGTTGTTTTATATAATCTTAGGGTTACCAGATTTTTAACTAAAAAAATACCAACACCCAAGCATAAATAAGCCTTTAATGTTAATTATGTCTCTTTAAGATATTGTTAATTTCAAAAGAAAAAAAATAAATTTTGTTATATTTTTTTGAAATGAAATGAATTGCTATCTGATAATAATAAAAAATCGGACAATTTGCTTAATTTATAAAATTGCAGCACGGGCCTGGATAGGACCTCAAAATTCAAGCGGATATCTGGTAACTCTGATAATATAAATCTCACTGATGAAATTGTTCCTCTCTTTCCCATTGATATTTTTTTAAATAGTTAAAATATTTATTTTAGTATTTCAATGTTTTATTTGTTTTGTTGGTTGTGTTAGTTTGGTTTATTTGTGGTTTCTCATCTTGGAGAAGTTTCTGGGTCTCTAATCGTTTTTAAAAGAAAAATGGAAGTGGAGAATCTTCCAGAATCTGATAACAATAATTGATTTTTGAAGAAATAATACCAGCTGTTTTCTCAATTTATCTTAAATAATTTTATAATAAATTTATCTTTATATTTTTTTGACACTTCAGAACTTGAATCTTAGGAATTCGCAAATCATATTTCGAGTAATATAGTTTCTCTTTCTATATTCATTAATAGAAATAATAATGATGAATTGAAACTGCCAAGATAAATAAATAAAATGATTTGTCAACATTTTGAACACAAAGCATGCACTTCCTCATTATTCAAAATTTAAAAAATGAAAATTTCTTGTTTTGTTTGTTGAGAAATGCATAGGCATACGCCTTATGCTTAAAACATTGACATTTTTTATACAGGCCTATACTTTTATCATTTACAGAAATTTAGATGTATAGTTCCTCAGTGTTATAAACCACAATTTTGTATCTTCTATCATATTGTTGTCACTTCTGATTCACTGTTTCCTGTTCAAAAACAATGGCTTATATATATATAAACAATACGTTGTTTGCGATCTTCCTCAGTTATATCACTGAGGAAGATCGCAGTAAGCCTTCGAAACTTATTATTATTATATTGTTACAATAAATTAATTAAGACCTTGGTCTTTCTATAAAAACGAAACAGTTATCTTTGCGTTTGGAATAAAAACAGCAAGTATTATTGTTTCTTCAAAACTCTCTCACCCCTTATTCCAACAAATAATATATCAAATTGGAATTATTCTATAATTTTTCATAATAAATACAAGAAATTTTATGAATCTTTGGGAGTGGGTTATAGTTAATTAAAATAAAAAAAAGAGAGGGGTGGAAATCATGGCATGCAGCCCTTGCTCGCCGCTTGTACCCCTGGTTAGTGACCGCTTGTGTGGCTAGGTGATGATCTCCCCGAAGACACCTACAACGGAGCTGAAGAATTGGCCACCCAAACTGCGCGTGATGAAGAACCAGGCACAGATGTAAGTGATCCGAAAAGCTGGCAAGTTCGTATTCGGTCCTCGTGTCATGTCGCTCGCTTCGCATGCATGCATGTTATTGATTATGTACCCTCATTTCTTATGGTAAGGCTTTCTTTGTAGAATAGTTTCTTCTCTTTCTTATATTTGATTCTCTCGTAGCCATTTCTACACCTTCTTTTCATCTCTTTTATATTTCCTTATTTAAAGACTTTCCTTTCATCTTGTAGAAATCAACTAAAATAAACTTTCTGCCGGAAATTTAAGAATGAAAAGAAATTTTAGTTTATTATTTTTGCATACTTCTAATTTATTATATCACTTTTTAAATCTTAAACTATTTCTTTTTTCCTATTTATTTTTTACATCTTTTAATAATATAAATTCCTAAAATTAATATAATTTCAAAGTACATAAAACTATTAGATTACTATTATTAAAATTAAAAACCAGAGAACTGTAATATTTGTTGAAACTATTCTATATATTTGTCTTTTTCTTTCTCTTCAAATAGCTTACTTTATTACTCTATATGTAAATATGTAGTAGTCCCTTGTCTTTCTTTTATTTCTGTCCTTTTAAATTAAATTCTTACCGTACCGTACATTGTCAAATATTAATGTGGCTTTTGTTGGTGCTCTTTGCTTTAGTAAAAATTTATTAAATGGATTATTTTTAGAAATAGATGTTATATGTACATTTGGGATTAAGATCCTCATCTTTTTTATTCAATTAAAATTCCTAATAATAATTTATTCTAACATCTACAAATTTAATTTATTACAATAAAAATCTTTTCTCAAAAAATATTTAAAATCGACTTAGAGCGAATTTTTTTTTTTTTTTTTTTTTTTTAATAATATAGCCAAATATCTATTTCCTTGATTTTTTCCTTATTTATCCATTCAACAAATCAAAATAATTCATATTATATTTTAATAAAACAAGTTTTAATAAAAAGAAATTAACATATAATTTTAAACTTAAATTTTTAAACGAAAATTTAAATATTGATTTGAATATATTATATCTTTATATAAGTATATTCGTAGGGTGTCCAATTAAATATTTCTTCCTCTCAACTGTGTATAAACATTCTTCTTATTATTCCAATGTAAATATTTCCTCCTGTTAGTTTGCAAGTATTTTCCATCCAATTCTCCTGAAAATAATTTGGATTACAAAAATAAAATAGAAAATTATTATTTATGTCGAAGAGATAAGGTGTCTGACTTTATCAATGAAGTAAAAAGGAAGAGACAACCAAGGGTGAAACCATCATCAGTCATTAGTTGACTAATGGTTAAATTTAGCCTAAACGATTCAACTTGAGAGTCAATTACATAGAAGCATTTTTCTTGGTGACCTGCTCCTTTTTACTCCATTGTTAAAATAATTATTTATTGGAACCGTTTAAAAAAAAATGTGTTTTTGCTTGATGAGATTGAAATGAAATCAATCCGATTATTTAAAATATAATATATAATAATAATTTTGGTTAAATGAATTCGGCCATGTTTCATGTAGGACTCTGACACTTATAAAAATATTTTTCTTTAATTTAAATGAATAAATTTGGATATAGGTTTATGATTAAAAAATATTATCTAATGTTATCCTTTACTTAGGAGCTCATTTTGAATGAGTACATGGATCCGAGCTAAAACGGGTGATTTTACTTTCTCTTAGCAATATATGAAATATTTAGTGAGAAAGTATTACCATCACAAAAAACAATGTCGAGATTTCAACGGAAATAGGTTTCGAGGTCCCTTGAGTCTAAAAAATTAGGTCTTGCAAAATGTCCCTTTGTTTATGTGTGAAAAAGATTTCTCAAAAACGAACAAACGTACAAGGCTGAAATTTTATATTTAAGTTAGGTGAAGGTACCTAATGTCACATGCAACTCGAAGCTTTTCAATAAAATCGGCTAAAGAAAAGCTTAGTACTTTTATAGATTTTTCGATTTTTTCAAAATTCACTCCAACGATTTTGATTAAAACTCATATATCAATTATTTATTAGATGATCTTTGAAATCTATTAACCTTTATCCCTCCCAAAATTATTTGGGGCCAATTTTTTAATGATGTACTCCTTTTTCGAGTTATTGCCTTTGTTCGGGTAAACGGCGGGAGTAATCCCTGTGTTTTTTAAAATACTCTTAAACTAACGAAATCGATTAAATTGGCATTAAACGGCTACCTAGGGGGCCCGACGCAAAAAATCTGATGTGACAGCATATTACTCAGCTTTCCTTATTTCAGGTATATATATATGGATGTAATATATTGAAAGTTGTGTGATGTGAGGTTAATCACACCAGATTTTTATATACAAGAATTTTCATGTCACCACCTTTTTGGTTTACATTCTATTCGGTCAAATTTCTTATTGCCTCCGCGTATTAGAATAAGTAATAAGACAAAGAAAATTTTTTGACCTGTTTTTAGAGAAGAATTATACAAGTTTTTCAATTTTCCTATTCAATTATGAAATGGAATTTTATAAAATGGGTTGCCTCTCTAGAGTTTCTTCAGGTAATATCTTTAGTAAGAGATAAAAGGGTCTAATTCCAGACGGGCAAATAAATTCTTCATTATAATCAAGTAAGAATACCTTTTTGTTTGAATATTATTTATCCATCATGTATTTAATGATTAGATGAAGAGAAAATAGGCCCAGGCAGCCAAATAAGTCTCTTTCTTTAGTCCCTTGAAAAATCGAGACGTCTCAGATAAAAATTATTTATCCATCTTCATTTTCTGTTGGGAGAGTCATGTCTATAGATACATACAGAATCCAAATTCATGACTAAGTATTCAAATAATGAAGATGAATATAATGATATATAATATTATAAAAAAAATTTTATCATAAAACCTTAAGGAACAAGAAAATCTTAATTCAATCATCTCTTTTATTCTATTCCTGTTCTCAATTTTATTTTGGACACCCTAAGATTATAAATAAAAATAATAAATGTTATATTAATCATATAGTTATTTTTAATGAGAAATTTATTTGTTTTTCTTGAAAAGGAATTTGTTGACGCTCTTTGCGGCGACGTGAGCGAATCAGGCCTCGAGAACAGCGAAGCGCAGCATGACTCTTCTGAGGCTGATCTGGAAAAAGAAAAAGAAAAGTCTTCAGAGAACAATTAAGACTCGACGACATTGCCCGGGCTTTATTTAACTTATCATTATCCTTTCATACCTTCCTCAAAAAAAAACCCATCACACATTCTCTCTCTCTCTTATTCTTTCCATCTCTTTAGCACGCCACGTCGCACTCCATGTACATTATATTTAAATTTTAGCCGTGTAAATTTATCATAAATTTGTTTTATATAAATAAATCTTAAAATTATTATTATTCTTTAAGCAAAAAAAAAGCCAAAAGTGCAAGTCACGAAAGCGCATTTCGGTCCCCTTGTATTCTTTAAACAAATTCGTAAATGATTGATAAACGAATTTAAAGAATATATAACGACTGACCATAGCTTCTCATTCCAATATCAGTGTAGTTAAATTGTGTATAATAAATTTCTAATTAAAACAAAACATCGTTAAAGTTGCGTAGGGTAAATAAAAACTTGAAAAGAAAAAGAAGAAATATATCAAATATATATTATATCGAAAAAAATCGTTTTTTTCTTGTGTTAGGCCTAATATTTAAAATTATATATATAATCTATACATATATATATATATATATATATATTGGAAAACATGTCACCCAAATTTTTATTTTCATATTATAAATAATAACATTATTCAAAAAAGATCATCTGTCAATAAGATATTTAGACAAGGCTAAAAATATCTTTTTGATGGTAGTATATGTGTATACAATAGATTTTCATTTTGATTTTATTAATTAATTCAATCAAATCAATTTATTTACGCTTTTTTAATATTCCAAA
>JAAAKE020086578.1:0-21943 GCA_010014785.2 Anisolabis maritima | reverse complement strand
AAAACTAGTTTCCTTTCTCTGGTTTTTAATATTAATCCGCTCGGCTAAGAGGCGCCCTAATCAAATATATTATATTTTTTTCAATTTATTCCGTCCAAATATTAAAAAATCTCATTTCCTTTGGGCTGTAGGCGTGAGTGCATCTATGACTCATACGTCCTTCTCAGAAAACAAATTTCGTACTTCGATTAGTCTAGATTAAAATTTAATCTGTTCATCCCTTCATTTCCAGATGTTCAGCTCTTGGTCTCTTTAACTGATATTTTCAAAATTTTCCCAGGAAATTTTCTGTGTCAAAACTTAAAAGCGATTTTAGCATTTTATTTATTTATTTATTTTAATTAAATGTTAAATTTATTATCATGAATTTTTTTCATGGAAATATATTGGATATAACATATAACGAATAGAGATAAAAAACTAATAATTTAAATAAAAAAAAATGAGATCTATCACTTTGAAGGACGAAGTAATAAATTTTCAATTTAAATTGAAAAAAAAAAAAATAAAAAAAAAAAAAAAAAAACCAAAAAAATGAAAGAAAAAAAAAAAAAATTTTAAAATAAAATTAAAAAAAAAAAAAAAAAAAAAAAAACAATTTAAAGTGGTTATAAAAATAATAAAATTAATTCTATTAAGGCCCTACAAGAAAATGCACTGGGAATATTAAAGGGTGGTTTTGTTTTAAGAGTTTTACCCTTCCCCTAAAAGATGAGGGCTCTCTCTAGAGTCCTGCTGTCCCCATCGAGGATCATATTACACTCAGATACATACACATACATTAGTCCAATTAGCAAAAAGGGTTGAATTCACTAGCTAAGATTATTATAACGCAATTGTGAAGATTCCATCAAGAAAGATATAAAGTTTCGTCAAAGTTCAATTCAATTTTGTCAAGAAAAAAAAGACATTTGCTTTTTCTAAGTCCGTCGGAGGTAAAGAATAATTTGCAAAAAAAAAGTCCTTTTTCCTTTTTAATTAAAGGAAAAACATCCCCAAAATGAGAAGTGAGAGTTGATTTTAATTATAAAAATTAATTAAAAAAGAAAAGTTCAAAATACGAAAAATGGAATACGATTCTGATAAGACCATAAATTTTTATTTCTCGTAATTAGAGTGGAAGGGGCAAAGAGAATTGCCTTCTTTTGTTTGATCTTTTTTCTTTTTACTTTCTCATACATATATATATATATATATATGTAGAAAAAGTAATGCGATCGCAAAAAATCCCGAGATTTTAATAAAAATACACTTTTTGAGGTCCCACAAAATGGTCTGTCTGTCTGCGAAAAAGATTCCTCAAAATCAAAAAGAGGCTCGAGGCTGAAATTTAAGCTACCAACCCTCGTCGATTGCACCTTGAAGCTTTTCAATAAAATCGGCCAACGGATACTAGCTTACTTTACTTTTTTTTCGATTTTCTCAAAATTTGCTCTATCGATTTTAATTAAAATTCATAAAATAATTATTTTTTAAATAATCTCGAAAATTGTTTGGCACCTACTTGAAACTAGCGAAACTCGCACTAAATTTGAAGCTCACAAGTGGCAATTTTTAAATACTTAAGCATCTCTCATCTCCTTCATTCAATTGACATATGGAATTTATTTTTCTCAATATTTCTTTATGCCTTCGATTTCTTAGAAATTAGGCGTATCTTTTCTAGGATGAAATTGATCATAGACCTTCAATAGAGAATTTAAAATTATTAAGTTTAAGATAACAATTAATCAAATTGAATTCGAACTCAGACGTTCACATCGTGAATGGCGACCAGTTAAGACTGACATTTCTTCTGCCCCCACTATGTCAGTCTTTTTCCCCCCTGTAAGCGTTAGGCTATGCGATGTGCCGTTCTATTAATATCATTCGTTTTCCTCTCTATTTAAACACCAAAATTTTATAAATTCCCTATCTTCGGAATAAATTGAAATTAAATGAAAATAGTTTTTGTAATTTAGTGAATTGCATCGGTGGTTTGATTTATTGGTGTCTTGTTTGGAAGCCAACCCTCCTTCTCGGCTCATCTATCCAGAGGACTCAGGCTTAACGAGAAATATCGCAGTTAATTTGGCCGAAGCGTCGACGCGATAGGATCGGGGCAGACGAAAGTGAGTCCCTGTTCCCTGTTCCCTCGGAACCCTCGCGCCGTAGTACCTCGGTGAAATCCCCTCGCAGATCCGCGGGCGACCCGGGGCAGGAGAGATAAGAGAATTGCGCTGTCAACCCGGATGATATATACGCAGAGCATTTCCATACGACGCCGGCGGCACGGCGCCTCTACAACTTCCACCCCAGCCTCCCTTTTCTCTCATCTCGAGCTCAGCTTCTGTCTGGACCAGGCCTCTCTTGCTCGCTCCCTGACCACTCGGAACCACCCAACACATTGAATATATTGTAGTAAAACTATCATTAAAAATTGGTAATATCTCAAAAACGATATTTAAAAGAACTATAGTGATTGGAATGCACAAAAAAAAGCGAAAATCTTTACACCATTAAAATACCTAACTTTTCTCAATTTAATTGCACTTACTTTTTATCAATTTTATTCACAACCTCTCATTTCATTAGATAAAATAATCTGATTAAGTATTATTACATTGAATAAAAATAATGGTATGTTAAGTATTCAAGATGCAATTCTTGTTTTCTCTTATCAGTTCTGATTTGGAAATCGCTATCACTTTGATTGATTAGCTGTCGGGGCGTTAATTGCCTGGTGTCCTTGGCTAGTTTTTTCTTTCAACCCTCCCCCCTCCTACTCTCTTTCTCTCTCTTGCTATGCTTTTAATTTTATTCAACCCCTCGACTCGACACATTTTCCTTTGAAATAGAATAAAATTATTTCCATAATATTTTACTGTCCCGCCCTCTTTATTTTTGCCTTGTAATTATTTTTATAAAAACTAGCCAGCTTAAGTTCTTCTCCCTTTTCTTGATCGTCCTGGCGGGTCTCAATAAACATTTAATTTAAATAAACTTAAGGATGAATTCGTCGAGATGGCAATTTCTCCCCCTCCCTTCTTTCGAAAGTCGTAAATTACCATCCTAATGAACATTTTTTATTTCATTTCAAAGGTAATGTGACCCAAACTTCTTAAGTGTGAAATACATGATTTTATTTCTAAATTCAGTTCAAATTGAGAAAGGAAAAAAATAAAAGTAAAAAACATTATGATAGTAAATTCAAGCGCTGTGTTTTCCAATTGGTGCTCCCTTTGCGTGCGTGGCGCGATTTCATTCAGGCTTGTTTACAATTTACTTGACATGGCAAAAATTGCAAAGCATAAATTTCCGCGAAGGGGAATTGCGCTCGCTAGTGCGTGCGACCGCCGACAGGCGCGCCACATCTGCACAGGGGGAAACAACGCGTTCCAAAAAAATTATTATTATTAAATATTATATTAACATTGTTTCGCAGGTGGAAAAGCGTTACTTTTCATTTATAAATTATAAAAACTTTTCGTTGATAAAAATAAAAATGGCACATTCATCTATTAAATAGGGATGGGGCCTGGACAACTAAAGCTAAAGAAAATTACAGAAAATATATATTTTGCGTAACGTAATTGATCCATATTATTATTCTATCTTAATTAAGCTAATTGCGACTGAGAATGAGACGCGCGGTCTGACGCAGGATGAAATGCGAAGAAAAAGAATAAAGCGATGGTCACCGTCGTTCTCTAAGCAGTTGAATAATAAATTTATTTATTTAAATTGAAAAATGAGACCAAGCGATGTTTATTTCATGTAAAAACAGAGATATATTGTTCCAAATAAAATTTTTTTTACATCAATCCATTTTAACCTGAGAAAACAAGTTTTTGATAATATTTATTTATTTTTTATTCTTCACGAGTCCTTTAAGGAGGGTGGAAGATTTCTCCCTCTGAAATATTGAAATAATATCCAATAAAATGACAGAAAATGTTTTAAATATTCCTAGTTATTATGTTTATTCAATAGCTTAGTAAGCTTAAAAAGTACTGGCTGATTTTTGGTCATTTTTCTTTCAGCCATTATTAATTTTCGTAAAAGCCAGTTGCTCTCCCCCCCAGGAAATCAATATCAGATATTTGTTTTGGCAAAAATAAGCCGGACATGTCGGCCGGGCACTGGACCTGATTTGTTCAGCTGAGAGAAACTCGACCCTTGCTAATAAATTAAAGGGTTGCTGTCGATGGCAGCAGTCTGCCTCTTGACCCTTCTTGAGATGTGACCATCTGGAGGAGGCTGATTGCTGGGGCTCGCACGTGCTCCTACTCCTCGAGGTGCTAATCGTTCTCCTTCCCTCCCCCCACTCCCTTAATTTGCTATTGGACATCACTAAACCGTATTTCTAAGTCTTTTATTTACAAAAACATTCCTCCCCCTCAATGAACACGAAAATTTAATTTAATTTGATTTCAACTACAAGAATAATTTACCATAATAAATTAATAATTATAATAAATTTCTCTCTAAATGTGAATGTCTGTCATTTCATTTAGTCGACCACCTCGAACGTCTACATCCTAATAGTATAAATTCGGAAAATAAATTTATTTATCAGATTGAATTTAAATTATGAGAATTAGGAAAAAATTAATTATTTAAAACTAAGTAGATTTTTTGGATTCGACTTAAATTTTATATATCAGTTTTTTTCCTTATAACAGCTAAAAAAAATTTCGTGCCTCCATTTGGTCAGCGTGCAATTTTCTTTTCTTATTTTCTAACTTTGGTCGAAATTTTTAAAAATCAATCGATTAACCGTCTCAGTTTCAGTTTCTAGGTCTAATATTAAAATAAAAATTTTTTATTCACTTATTCGTATAAAAACAAGACCCTAAATTCAAACAGGAATTTTATAGTATTTTCATTAAAAAAAAAAATCATATCATTTTTTATAATAATTTAAAATATAACCAATAAAAATATAAATAAATAAGGACGAAGGAGTCTAAATAGCCTCAGATGCCAAAAAAGACTTAGAAACAAATTCAAATGAATTTTTTAAGTAATTATTTAAAAACTATTAATAATAAAAAATCTGCTCTTCCAAAGCGCGTCTCCTTGCGTCCGTTCGTAAATCTCCTTTTTATTAATTACCAGCGTTAAAAAAATTTCGTTTTTATTTCATCTAATCACATTGATATATTTATAGTTTTTAAAATGATTTTTTTTATTATGAGAAAATAAGTTAAAAATTTTTTTATCCGTTCACATTTGGATTTCATTTTTAACGTTAAAATAAAATAAAAGATTTAACGTTTTCCATGTAGGATCATAAATATTCTTGTTTTTGAATTGAATTTACGTCTATTGACAAATGGTTTTCCGCAATGGAAAACCAAAAAGTGCAACGATCTGAATGGACATGAGGTCAGTCATTTCCTGGCAGCAGCCATCCGTTACGCGGACCGACTTTTCGTTTTTGTTGTTGTTCACTAAATCATAACAAGAGAAAGAGAGAGAGAGAGAGAGAGAGAGAGACGCAGGCAAATGAATTCAAGCTTACAATAACAGTAATTAAATTAAGCCGAGTTCTTAAGAGTTTCAGCGAGATGTATCTTGAGCTCCGAAGAAGAAACTTTTAGTAGGGAAAGGAAAGTTGAATCAATCCCGCGCCTAATACGACTAGGCTTAGGCGCGGGACTTGGTTCTTGGCCGCAATCATGCCTCCCCCAGGTCTTTATTCATTTTCTGTCTTATTAGCTCCCTGGCTCCCTTGGCAATCTAACCGTATCACGGGCTTCCATATGCGCCATTGGAAAATGAAGAAGGGCGACAGGAGGCAAAAAGGGCGTACAACATTTCAGAGCAATTCGGATGCGCGCACACGTCGCTAGGCGCACAATTACCGCCACTAGGCACTAATTCCGCGGCTCGATGGCCGGCATCAGAGCGCCATTCCTGCTCCTTTTTGCCCTGGGTTTTTCGCCGTCAACGTCGGCCATTCGGACACACCCTCACCCTAATGTCCCGGGTAAAGATTTACTGCCGGGGATATTGCCCTCCCATCCGATGTGGCCATCACTGGAGCTTTATTCCATATACATATTTTTGTATTACCGGCCCTGCTCAAATTATTAGACTCAGTAACAAAATTGACCAAAGTTTATGTTCCAAGAGAGGAATCCAGCAAAGGGCAAGGGGAGATATCTCTTTATCTTCCACTATATATATATTCAGCTAACTTGTTTTGGAATTTTCAAACAAAATGTTTGTGCTCAGAGATTTTTGTGAAAAAATTCCCATCATTGACACACCAATCTTTTCCTTCAAATTTCACTCTGGATTTTTGCAATTTAAGTAATTATATCAATAATAATAATAATATTATTTTGTCAGTGGCGAAGATCGACCTCGTTAATGGGGCTATTTTTGCAATTATTTGTATAATTTTAATCCTATTTTTACTTTCTTTTACCGATATATGTAATATATAGTGAGAAAGTATTGTGATCGCAAAAAAAATTAATTTCGCGATTTTGAGGTCCCTGAGTCTAAAAAAAAATGCGTCTCGCAAAATGGTCTGTCAGGGTGTGAACAGAATTTCTCAAAAAAATGTTAAAGGCCGAAATTTTCTATTTAAGCTAGTTATTACCCTTGTGGCTTGCAAATCGACGCTTTTGAATAAAATGGCCAACGGCAACTAGCTTATTTATTTTTTCGAAATTCCTTATTTTAATTTTATCATATATTCCCAATTTTTAAAATAATTTTACATACGAAGAGAAATTTTAGAATCCGTAGTGGATACTCTATTCCCACTATAGACTCGATGAAGAACTCGATTTGGCGTTAATGAAGAAACTGAAGCTGTGAATATGTGAAACCAAATTAAACAAATTTCAAATTTCAAGACGATTGATTTCGTTATTTAACCAGATTTACGTTAGTCTGAAATATCTAAGTATAAATTCGGTAAAATTGTTAGTATGAGTTTCTAACTTTATTTTCATATATTTTTAAAGTACTTCTAAAGGATTAATTTTACCTTTTGATAATAAGTTGGTAACTGGCGAACTCGAGTAGCTTGAGCCAAGTCTTGCATTTACTTTCTCTTTTCTATTCTTATTCTTTTCATCCTTTACTTTTTCTCTATCGCCTAAAGCTAAAGAAAAGAATTTATTTATTTTTTTTAATTCGCAAGTGAAATCTGTTTTATTAACAACTATTGTACTAAATGAGAGATGCAGCAGCTTTTAGCAAAAATTATCATAAAAGACTCTTGGGATACAAAACGTAAATCTTTCCAATTAAGTTACTTTTCCTTCTTCTTAAGAATTCGAAATACTCTTTTTTTCTTTGTAGAAATTTTTTACTAAATATAAGAGTTGATTAAAAAAGGAAAGCATAGGACTTGTAAATTACCCTTTTTTGTCCGGCCCACCCTAACTAGAATAGTGTAGTGCTCCTGGTGAGAGGACCAGAGCCCTCAGGAGCAAGAGCAAGTGTTCACCACCCGGGTCAAACTCATGATCGCCGTCAGCTTGCACTCACTGTTAGTGAATCGCCACCCCAATTGGCACCCTGTGGAACCCCTGCCAGCCTCTCGCCACTTGTTTCCATTCTCATTTTTATCAGTTGTTTTTCGGCAGCTAATGACGAAAAGCATCCACGTCTTTCATTGCCCTCTATTATTCGGCCGGGGTCCTAACCCCTCAGCTGACCTCCCCATTGCATTCACCCCTTCAGTACCCACCCCTTGGCAGCATAATCGCATAATGCAGCCGCCGCCACGATTCTCATTCATGTCCTATGTTGTGATTAATGTCGTTCCGAACAAATTATCTAGAAAAACAAGCAGCAGCAGAGCGAGCTGCGTTCCCCTCGGATGGCTGTTTCGGGACCCACCCTTCTCGACATGATGTCATATCCGACGTTGGGGCGCCCCACCGCCCAGCCCAGCAAAATGCACTCTTCTTGCCAGTTGCAACACCATGCTAATAATGATTTAATGTTTCCAAGATCGACAGGAAAAAAATACTAGAATCGCCATGAAATTTATTTATTGCAAAATCAACGACCCACCTGTCAGAAGCATAGGACCATTCAAGAACCCTCCGTCCTTACTTTTCTTCTTCAACAAACTATACAATATTAAATCTAGACATTCCTAAAAAGGTTATAGATTGATTTATTTAAAGGAAGTTTATATTTTTTTACAAACATTAAAAAATCATATAAACACTAAATACAAGCAAAATATTTATAATATTCAATAATACCGATTTCTTCATTGCTAATTGTTAGTTATAAAGGATACAAAATTTTTCTCTTTCTAAATTTAAATATAAGATATTTTCCTGGAAATTTTGTTCATATCATCGTATTATTATTAAAATTGGAACACTGAGGAGCTCACATCTGCTAAGTGGATGGCGACCACGAGTTCCCTGAACTAAGTTTGACATTTCTCCGGCTCTCGTTATCTCAGTCTTTCCTTTTTCTTTCCTAATGAGGCTGCGAAACGGGCAGGTCTTTTCCTAATCAGATCCATTTATAATTCCTCTGCTGCGAATAATAAGGCAAAGAAGAAGAATTTATTTAAATTCAAAGTTTATTTAATTAGAATTATCCAATAAATGAAGATTCCAATTAACTAAAATAAATTTTTTTCAATTTTCTAGTAATTTTTTATAATTATTTATAATCCTGCTCCCATGATGAAATTATTTGATACAAAAAAAATAATATTAATTTATATCATTTTGGATATACTGTATAAAGTTTTTTATTACCATAGCTTGGCGTCTCCATTAATAAAAATATTTTATATCGTTCTGGTTAAAAAAAGAAATATTAATCGTCTCCTCATCAATATGTGACTCTATTTATTTAAATTGTGCCCTTTTGGTTGGAAAACTCGTTCTGTTCGGTTATCGACTTTTTTTATGTTGTTGTTGCTGTTGTTGTACTATGGTTCATTATATCGCCATTGATAAATACAATAAAAACGTCTTATTGAAATACGCGTTCTGCTCGAGAAAGTACATTTCCATTTTCCGGCCCAACATTTTCGGCTTTTACGTGTTTCATCTTCAACCAGCCGCTTAATCTGACACAAGCCATTGCATTTTATTAGATGACTAGTTTTAATAAAACATGGAAACATTGTTCCCAAGATGCGAAGAAGAACGTTCCGTTTATCTAGGAAATCAGCCAAGCGAACTCACGCAACATACAGCCTCATTAAGTTAAATGCCCCCCACCTTTGCCACCCACCACCCAAATGATAACTGCATTAATTGGAAAATCAATAGGCCCAAGTTACTTATTTTGCATTGCTATTCTTATTTTAAATTTTCTTTTTTAGAACTAATGAGGCGTACCTAATTCCGCATCCAATTGGGAAGATATTAAAATTAGAATCTTATCTTTGGAATGAGAAATAAATGAACCCTCCGGGGAATGACTGATTAGTATAGTCAACTCTAAGGAGATTCCCTGCTGATCTTTATTTCAACCAAAACGATTTATGAGCCTCAAAAAAAAAAAAAAAAAAAACTATTTTAAATCCATTACATTTAGTTCTTAATGCGTGAATATATCTTAAGATATAACACAAAATTTTTTTAGAGCTCTATCGATTTTGTCATTCAAAGAGAGGTTTGATAGGTAAAGTTAATATAATCCCAAAATCGAAAACTAATGCTCTGTTTTGAGGTCCGCTGAGTCCATTTAAGTACTTTTTTTGAATAATGTGTGTCTGTGGTAATTTTTTTCCTCCACGATAACACACAAAATAATTATTCGATTGTGTTGAAATGTGGTACACATAAAAGAGATCTAAATGCCAAGAATTAAATGATTTTTAGTAAACATCGAGCCATTAGCGAGGTTTTAGGAGATACAAATTTTATTTCTTACTTACCATATAGTTTTTTTAATATATTCTAAAACTTAATCTTCTCCCGAGTTAGTAAGCGAGATATATAACACTTGTATCTAAATTTATTGCAACTTTGTTAAAAAAATTAATTAAGGATGAACATTCTATTTATATCAATAAACAATAACTAACGAATATAATTAATTAAAATTTAATTTTAATTCAATAATAAATCTGAGATTGAAATATATTAATTATTATTAATTAAATTACAGACAAAAAATTTGGGCTTTGGACTAAATTAAGGACCTCACCTAAATCCCATTATTATTTGTTGGCGTTTGGTTGGCAAAGTTGACCGCTCGACTTGTTTTTTTATAAACATCGTGATGAGTCGAAACATCTAAGAAGGCCGACCCCCACCATAACATCTCCTGCAAATCCAAATTCTTCTTCCCCTTCCCCTGACCCTTCTCTCTCCCCCTGCTCACTTCCCAGAATGTCTCGGTATAATTATTTAATTTATTAATATATTCATTTTTTATTGCCGACCAAATCCGAAAATTTCCGAGGTCGAATTTCGTCATTATTTTAAGCTTTAAGGAGTTAGAAAATAAAATTTATTCCTTTGGCACGATTCATCACCAAACATTCCTCAAATTTTTTTTTGAAACTCGTCGATTTGTGGTCGTTGATGTCGAGTCTCGATGGCCCATGAAGGCCGCCACAAATAGACGGGAGCATCTTCCGGCGGCTCTTCTCTCTCTCTTCCTTCATCCCCCATAACTGCTGGATCTGCAGCAGGGATGCTGGGATGCAGAGTGTCATGGCTCATTGGCGACTTGTGAGTCACATTCTGCCCTGGTTGTCGTTTTATCACCACTCCGGTCACTCGGAGCGCCCCCTTAGCCATTTCCTCTTTACATACACCCGGAAAAATTTCCGATATAATGCCACTCGTCAGAGATACTTATTTCTGGGAAATATAGCTTCGGGAAAAAGTAAATCTTTTATACAATTTCTTCTGGTTTGGGTGAGTTATTACCATCAATCTCAGACATCTTTTTTTTCCTTTTTTTATTTTAATTAAATAATATTATAATCCTCAATAAATTGACTGGGGAGTATTATGTAAAAATTATCCAAAAGACGGGCAAATGTCACATGCGCCTCCCCCTTCGTAAAGGCGGTAATTTAGTGACGAAAGGATACATATCAATCGCTTGGAAGTTTAAGCAAAGATTCAAGGCTTTCTTAGTTTAGCCCACAAAATATCGATTTAAGAGATTAAACTCATTTTAGAAAAATAAACCTTTCAATAAATGTATCAAGAGTAACGAAGTTATTTCGTTAATATTTTAAATATAATATTTACAATAATAGATGTATTTTATCAAAATTCGTACAAATATTTTATTTAAAGAAATGGGAACAATTTTCCCTAAAATTTAGAAAATATCAATTTCGCGATCTTAGGATATTTATGAGTTTAATGTAAATATCCTAAGATTGTGAAATTTTAGAGAAAATTGTTCCCATCCATTGAAGATCCTCATTTAGCTACCGGGCAACCAATAAATTCTAACCGATTGGCAAAGTGACGATTTAGAGATATGAATTTAATAAAATTTCTTCTTTACTCTTCGTCCGTCTAGATGTGTATAAATACACACTTTTAATATTATTATTGTTTTTTTAATCACAATTTCGCCATAGGCAACGCATTTACAAATCTAAATATGTAAAAACATTAACTCAATTGTAAATATGTGCACAAAATGAATAGGGCAAACGGAACTTTCAAACTCTAGCCCGTTACAATATATAACTATATAAGTCGACTCAAATTATATGCTGAGAGGACAGACGTACTCTCTCTCTGGGCTCCTGCAAAAGCGTTCAAAGCTTGGAATATTTTGGTGGTTAATCCAAAATTACTAGAGAGCGTTTACGTCGACCAACCCCATCGTTCGGGGAATAAACAAATATATTAATCTGCGGCGAAAGAAACCACATAAAATTGAAACTCTTTTTTCTTTTTCTTTTATATGCTAGGATATATTAAGAAAGGGGGGGGGGGGTTCCTTTAAAAAAGGAGCGGTGAGCCAGAGTTTTGGAGAAACGTTATGGTTTAAGAAATTATTAATAACTGATATAACAGTCAACTTGTATAACAAAAGATTTATATTTTTTAACGTTTTGATGCTTTTATGAAAGACATCTTTTTACGTATGCATTGTCCAAAACGTCTGGAACTCAGGGTATAAAATGGAATATATTTTTCTGGTTTTATATAAAATATTTAACTTTCTAAATAATATAATTTATCCAAGCGGTAAAAGTAGACTCCTTCAGCAATTAGGCCTGGTTGTTAAGGCCCCTATAAAAAGGGCCGACTCACTCACTCTCTTCATTAAAACGTTTCTGCTATTTGGTCTCTTACAAACTCCCTGATACACATCTTAGTGATTTCGGACATTTTTACAATTCCTTCACGAAGTTCGACTCGGTGGAAAATCATCGCGTTGACGTGAGAGAATGAAATAAACCTATATTTTATTTTTCATTCAAATTATTCTCTTGAATTCGAGCTCGATTTGATCTTCCACGATGGGGAGGGAGAGAAAGAAATTCGACTTTCCTCTTCGGCATCGACAAATTTTATGCAATATTCATACAAAAGTCTTCCTGTTTGACACGGTAACCGCGTTCCCCAACTCATAAACTTGTTTTTCTATAGGGGTGTTCTTCGTTTCCCTCCTCCTGAACAAGATTCCTATCTATTTTTATTGTTATTTTATTTCTTTATGTGAAAAAATGTGAATGATGAGCGCAGCTTACCATGATAAAATAATCTCGGCTCATCCCAAGAGATTTGTTTCAGCGAAGAAATTTGTTTCTCCCCTCTTTACTCTTTTAATCACATTCCTTTATTAATTATTCCTTCTGATACATTAAAAAAATCATTTTTATTACCGTAATATATCGATTATAAAACGCATGTTTGGTGTCTCTGCATACACGGTGCGTCTCATATTCGATGGCGTCTCACCAGGGTAAAGTTTTTAATTCTAGCTTAGAAAAATAAAGGTGCGTCTTGTAATCAATATATTATAGACCAAAAGAGTAATTTATTAATAATGACTTCATTAATATCTAGAAATTTAATTATTATTATTAAAAATTAAAGCAATCCTCAAATTATAGCTACATTTATATTTTATATAACTATCACACGTTCTGACATCTGATAAATTATTTGTGAAATTTTATTTTATCTTATTAAAAATTATTTTACAATTTGTTTTTTTTTTTTTTTTTAATAATTCTTACAAAATTTTTCATTTATATACTTATTTTATGTCTTAAAAAAAAAAAGTTTTTCTTTTAAATGAATAATATTATTATCTCTCTTAAAATTAAAATTTTATTTTAATATCTATGTGCAAGTACTTGGTATTAAAAGATTTTCATAGCTATTAATTTTTAAAGACGACTCCGTATAAAATATTTTAATACTGATTTCCTGAAAAAATTAATTTTCAATGGATAGAAATTATTTTACAAAACCACTTGCTTTAATTTTGAATAGGACTATATAAATCTTTTATTAAATTTTTCAGACTAATTGCTAAGAGAGTAAAGATGATAGAGGGTTAAGTACTTTTACCTGTACATGTTAATGGCTGTCCTTTTAGGTTTATTAACGCGAGACGACGCATCGTTCAGCCGCTGATCGACCAGTCGAATCGGGCTGGTGCCAGCGGTAAGTTTTCACCGGTTTTACCTACTCTTCTAACCTTCTTTCTTCTTCTCTCTGTCTCTTCCCAAGGTTTATCAACGCGAGACGACGAATCGTGCAGCCGATGATTGACCAATCGAACCGAGCTGGTAAGTCCACTCAATTCGACGATCCCCAATCCGTCAGCTGCCTCCGCCTCTGCCGCTCAGCTTAACATAAGAGATCACCCATCCAATTCAGAAGAGACCAACAGTGGTGCATCTTCTGAAATCAACTAGATTTTAGTTATGTTACATACAAAATTCAGTTGATTAAACCTTGGGAAATGATGACTAAACTTTGGTTTCTTTTGGTGGATTGGTCTTTTAATTTTATTTATTTTCTTTATTTATATCTATTAATTAATCTTCTATAATATTTTTCGTTGGTGGAAATGGCGAGCCAAATTCTCAATTGACGTGTTTGTCATTGATCGCTAAACAAATTAAAGCCTAAGAGCTTCTGGCCAGGGCGAAATCGCCCTCCGGGGATCTGATGACCAAAACAGTTCTCATCTCCCTCTGACAAACAGCACAAGCAACGCAGCGGGTATAAATGGGCTCATCTGCTTCTCTCCGCTCTTTTTTTTTATTAAAACGTTCAAATTAACAATTTCCCTATTTCATATTTGCTATTGGTCCCCAATATTCTCGATTAAAATTTTGTTTTCTCACTAATTCAAGTTCATTAAGATAATATATCACAATGTTATGTTTAATGATAGAAAATATTTGACGGTGGCGGCTTATGCATAGACATTACGACTTTGCACCATCCTATAAATTTCGTTAAAAAAAAAAAAAACCAAATGCGGATCGCCAATATTCGTGACTGCTTTGTCATGCGATTGTTTGAAAGCAAAGGTGATAGTGCCGTATTTGCACTGACGGGAAGTGAATTTTGGCCGATTCCAAAGAACATATGTCAAATGTTTCTCTTAGACTTTCATTTTCATTGTTATTAAAAGTGAAGTAATTAACATGAACTCATATTAAAAATTCTGAGGAATTAATTATTATTAGATTTTGTGTTCAGAGTTTTTGCATTGAAAAAGAAAAAAACTCAGTGGCCACCATTCATTTCGTTGGTGTTCCCCAGTTTTTTTTCCGACGACAACAAAATGGAATACGGGACAAGTCGAAAAGCTAGCATGCCAACTCGGAAGGGTGGGAGAGGAGCAGTGATGAATCGGTCCATGGAGGACACACCATCCCGATATTTCATCCGCGCTTGTCTGTCGACTCCTCTATTCGTCTTTCGCTTTTGAAGGGGCTACAACTTCTCCCATGTTTAGGAATATTTATTTTTATCTATAATAGTTTAAAAAAAAAAGTTGAATCAAACGAGAGTTTATGAACAGGGTTGCTATCCTTAAAGACATACTAACTCGTTTAACATCTCTTAAGAAAGCCGCGTAGTGGTCGTTTGAGGGAATCAATAAAAACAGGATTAAAGTCAACCTGGGAGCGATGCTGCCTCGCGTTAAATGGGGCCCGGAGACAAATTTACAGAGCCCTAAGAAGGGGACCTGAGTCGTCGTTATCGCGTCCGGCTGATCTGCAAGGCTGTCTCGCAAGAAGGAAGAGGCTCAGCCCCATGCTCTTAATGGCCGCAGGTGATTAAGCCGTGCGGGTTACGGCTTTACTATTGCCATTGTGTCTAAGGGGAGAGAAGTCCTGGCTTTGTAATCAAGCCGATCAGAGTTAGTTGGCCAAGAAATGGGCAATCCAAAGGGGGGAGAATTCGATGTTGGAAATCCTTCTCGAGGAAACAACGAAACAAGCCGGAACTTTGAAATGCGTCTCGGAACGAGGCAAACAACAGCCCGGAACGTGATTGCTACTGAGAAAGGGAAGAATCAAAATACCGTGCAACAGTCCGTTAATGGCCAAACGACACTTGGCACGCGTTCTCATTTTGTTGCTCCTCTCTTGTTTTCTAATTATAAATTTATTTGTAGAAAAGTTTTACTCAAATATAAATTAAATTTCTCTGTTAAAAAAAAAATTCTAAAAATAAGGAAATAAAAAATTATGAGTTAGAGCGAAATTTTATTCCAGATCTGTTCAGACTTGGGACTTTCAAAATATTACTGAATGATAGAGTTTCATAACAATTCATTTTTTGTGATATTATATTTTGAGAAATGACATAGTTGGGATTGAAATGCGTCTCGGAACGAGGCAAGCAACAGCCCGGAAAGTCATTGCTACTGAGAAAGGGAAGAATCAAAATACCGTACAATAGTCCGCTAATGGCCGAACGACAAGACTTATTTTTGTTTTAATTTTTACTTTTTTCTTATTTGAAATTTAATTTAAACTTTTTTTAAAGTTTAAGGGGACATTTTTGGGTGGGATTTCATTTGTCTGAATACATAATAATTTTGTGTCTCTATTCGAAAACACAGAAAATAATGTTCATATTAAATTATAAAAGAATGCATTGATAATATTATAATTATCAAATATTACACGCTCAGAAATGTTGATTCTAATCAATATAATCACATAGAGAAAACTTTTTCACACTTGGAGTTGCAAAAAATTTTAATACAACAAAAAAACTCATCCTTGAATGTTAGTAGAATTTGAGCACCAATGGCCACCAACAATCCGGATGGGGGGAAGGAAAGGTGGAGAAAGACGGATAGATAGTTTCGGGTGGTTAAACCAAACAGATAGTTGTTGGAATCCCGAGGCGAGGGCGGCGGCGGCGGTGTGGGTGTGGGTGCCGCACCTCACACATGCTAACCCTATTGACGCGCTAGTGTTCTCACCGCATGCAGGACCAAGTGGAGCATATTCTCCCGACGGCGCCAGTATGGGATACATGATGGACGGCCAGGCACAGGCTATGATGCATGGGCGCCAACCAGGGGAGCCAGGATTCCATGCTGCCGAGTACCACCACTACCCGGCACAGTACTACGGGCACCTCTAGTACCGCGCAGCCTCGGCGGCGACGCCACCTCCGCACCTCAAGGTAACACACTACGCCTTTTTACTATTTACATTTTACTTTCATCCTAAGATTCTTTCAGTTGATAGGAAGTTTTTTCAAATTTTTTCTGCCTTGTACAATCTAGAATTTAAATGAATAATATAAAAAATTTACGGTTAAACGAATAGTTTATTATAAAAATGGCCGAAGACCTTTTTCTGAGATTTCAAGGTATTTACTGATATAAATATCAAATTTTATACAAATAAATTTGCTTAGTTTCAGATCTTATATAACAAATATTTCGGTGGACTCGAAACAGTGGCGTAGGAAAGGGCTGCTCATGGTGTTCAACCCCCCCCCCCCCCTCTTCGATAAAACATAAATTAAAAATATCATTTTTTTTTTCTAAATCAACTCCAGGATTTTGCACCAGAATATTTGACCACGCGCCATCAAATGACCGTTTTTGAAATTTCGTTTAGAATTTCCTGTATACAACGTTTCGTATCGCCATTTAACTTATTGACTTTTCTTATAGTATTCACACAACCCATTTTTCAATATTCAATTTTTCTTATAGTTTCCTTTCTGTCTTGCCTACCATGAGCGGTCAAATGACCGCTCATGGTAGGAAGGTATACATCAAGTGTCAGTATGTTTAGTGGTAAATATTTAATTATTTTCACCAATTTTAATAGTAATTTTCATATAAGGAACAAATTAAACACTAAGTTTAGAACTACATCTCTTTTTTTTCTTTTTTCTCTCTCTATAATGTATATAAGTATAAGCTAAAAAATTATCAGCCCCTCCCCCCATAATTTTTAGTCGTTGACCCTGAACACCAATTGTTTTAATTTTTGAAGTTTTATAATATGAAACAAAAGAGAAAAAATTAAAATGAATAGAATATAAAGGAAATATCTCTCTAGTTGAAAAATAAACAATTTATTTTAGTATTTATTAATTATTTACATTATTATGATCGTAACGAGAATTTTTGTTTTTGATGAGGGAGTCGATAGAATTTTTTCTTTTTTGAAAGTGAAATTTTATTTTTTTTTACAATTTTATATTACTTTCTCTTACCTATATATGTAATATACAGTGAGAAAGTAGTCTTTATTTATTTTGCATTGAATTTTTATATGAATATTGTATAGAAAAATTTATAAGAGATAAAATTTCCGATTCAGGTGCTTTTATACCCCGAGAAATACGGCAATTTGATGGTGCCTATAAAATCTAAATTTGGTGGGAAACTTCTTAGAGTTTATTCTTCATCTGTACATCTTATCCACTTAATGCATTTATAATTCCGTTATTAAGGTATTAAATACTTAATTGAAATTTTTTAAATAATAATATTATAATAGGGTCATAAATCCAAAGAGTAAATTTAGTTTCCGGAGGTGGGGGGGGGGGGGGTTAAAAGAGTAAAATTAAAATGAATATTTTTTTAATAATATATAATTTTTAATGCATATCCTTATATCCTATTGATATAATAGCAATATTTTAATAGGGAATTAATTTTTACTTTATAAAAATAATAAAGTTGAAGATAAAATTTTCTCTTTATTCGACTCAAAAGGTTTTTTTAATCAAATTTTTATATTCATTCTTGTGATAAAATTTGATTTTAATATGTTCAATAATTATAATAGATATTATCCAATCCCTTCCCCAAATATTTGTTAGAAATTAACGAAGAAATCAGAACAAAGGAAAAAATTTGAAATAAAGATTCGTTTAGTTTGAATAAATTCGAAATTTTTAAAAATTCATTTCTTTATCATTCCGATATGTAAATCCTGATATTTTATGTTTAACTAGATAATTTAAAAACGATAGTGAAATCTAAAATTTTTTTTTTTGCCGTGTCTTTTTTTGTTTATCCGAAGTCCATATATCTATATATAATTAAAATAATTTATAAATAATTCAGTTGCTCCTCTCCTGAAAGATGAGAGCCGCTTCAAAAAGTGACGTCGGAACTCTCTCACTCGATTCGGTTCGTTCGATTCTCTTCTTCGAGAATAGACATAAATTTCAGGCCATGTTCTCGAAACAAGTTCCCCGAGTTGGCCTTTTCATTTAAGAAATCCCCTCCAATCATTTATCTCATTATAAATGGTAATGCCATTTAAATAATTTGAATAAATTTTACTCCATCTCTTTCTTCTTTTCAAAAAGTTACGTCCATAAAAATATCTTTCAAATTAACTAAATTTTTTTTTCTTTTAATGTCAGTTGAAAAATTTTCTTTACGAATCTAAAATTTGACATTTAATTTTTTTAAATTTATAAACAGAATTTAGGTTTGAGATAGAATTTTTTACATTTAAATTTAAATATTTCTGAAAAATTAATTTTATCTCATTACTGATAAATAAATACCTTGAAAATTATTATCAAGTCCTTTTTAATAACCAGACCGTTTCAACGCCCCTCGTGGCAGGGGACGGGGTCGCATATTTTGGGAACCATTCATATAACAAAATTACAAATTACTAAAAAATTCAATTTAATTAATAGATAAAAACAAAAATTGGAAAAATTAATTTATTAAAACAATTAAAATGTTACTTAATTATATATTAATTTACTACTGTTTTCATTATAACGTCAACTCACAAAAAACGTTTTTTAATAATTTTATAAATTGACTTCTCTTGTTTGTTGTTTGTGTTGTCGTTGTTGCATTATAATTATTTTTTTATCGTATACCTTCTTATCAGAAATTGAATATGGTTTTAGATGGCGTTGTTTATCATTTTTCGATAATAAAAATAATTTTATTTGAAAAAATATTTCTGCAATAAAAGAAAACTTTTAGAACAGAAAAAAAAATTAGACTAGTGTAAAAGATGGAAAGCGATTTATTTGACAATATTAAGAAAATAAAATTTTTTTCTTAGAAAACAATTTTAGATTCAATTATAAAATTTGATAATTATTTAAAAAAATACAATTTTAATATTATAAAAAAAAATTATGTAGATATTTCTAATTTATCTAATGCCTATTTTCTTAAAATCAATGTCAATAAATCTCAATCAATATAAATTTTATCAAGTTTTTTTTATTTAATCCGTTATTTGGTCTTGTTAAAAAAAATTTAGCTTTAATTTTTGAAACACTTTACCAAAGAGTTTAATTTTCCAATTAGAATAAATAAAGCAAACTTGTTTTTTTAGTTGCTTGATGATCTGTGTTCACTGAATCGCTTTCCGTTGTGCGCCATAAAATTTATTTAAATTATTGTTTAAAATAAATATGGGCGCGGTCTAAAAAGCTTAAAAGGCTCACACTCGGTGAGTAAGTTTACCCGAGCTTAGACTGTCATTATGTCCGTGTTTTTCTCTTTCTATCAGGCGTTAGGTTGCGCGATGGCCTGCCGCATTATTTAATGGAATTTATGACGGCGCGGTTCTTAAAGAACAAAAAAGAGGAAATAAAAAATTGAGAAATGGACTAAAAAATTCGAATTTATTCAAAATGTAATTAAATCAAAATTCTATAAAATTCATATAATCGAATATTCTCGTGTAATGATAAATTACATGGAATTCAATCAATAATTAACATATAATAACGTTAAAATATCTGACGCTCTCCATTATTCTAATTCGTTTATTGTTTAAAATTCTAAATTGAATTAATAAAAATAAAAAAAAAGTTAATATCTCAAAAGATGGTACTATTTAAAGGGGGAGGCTATTTTAAAATGATATTCGGAGTCCATTTCAAAGAAATTCCCTAGAGTGGGAGATGTTCGGGGAGGGGGACGAGGTTTTTCTTTTCCGCAATAATTGTTAGACCAGGACTCTCTGGTGTTTATGAGTCATTCAAATCTGTGGCTGGTATAAAAGGGTTCAAGGTACAAAGAAGGAACCCTCATTTCGAGGGCTCGGAATCTCATTGACTTTCAGATTACATTTGATAAACATAGATCCCCCTCCTCTTTCCTTTGAGTGCGGAATTTTTAACCAAACTTCCCCACCCCTCCCTCCTCCCCACTGCCGCCACCTGATAAGTGTTTTGATATTTATTAACTGGTATTTACATTTATAATCACCAACGGTTGATTAAATTGCACTAAACTTTGGCGGAATCCCAGGGGGTTCCAACTCTTTGGCCCCCCTTCCTTTTAAGGGTATTAAAATATCTATTAAATTCAAGGAAAATCAAAATTTATTACTTAACAATATTTGAATTTTAAATATATTTTCACTAAAAATTAATCAACAAATGAACCTCAATAGCTTTTTAATATAATTTTTTATTTTCTGCAACGGCGTCAAAACTAAAACGTCACATCGAGCGCGAATTTTTAAAAACAGTTGCCTGAATTCTTTTTTCCGTATAAAATATATAAAAATAATTGGCATAATGGCGGTAAATATGATCTGGGTATTTCTCTGTTTAGCAGGAGCCGCGTCTCTGACCTCCGATCCTTTCGATGTCTGCGCCGCCCTCACCAGCGCCCACACATCTCAACGTTACCAGCTCTATATTACAACTAGTACTACTCTGTATACGAAACTATGCTGTGACCACGATATAATATATGTAATTATATTATTATTAATAATTATTATTATAAAAAAAAGATATAAAATACGTCTACCAGTGAAGCGAAGACAGCAGAAGGCTTCTAAGGAAAAGACCAAGAAATGTATAACTTGTGAATTCACAATTCTTGTACAATATTTAATGTACATAATCTTAAAGTAATATACTAGAAATTTATATATAAATATATATACATATATATTTACATATAATTTCCTTTAAAAACAAGTAGTCATACTTAAATAAAGACAAAATGGATAGAGTTTGAAACGCTGAGCTCAATTTCATTTGCACACAGATAATGTAGAATATTTTTCTAGAACAATTCATTCTTATACATCAATATTTGCTGGCAAATGCAGAATGTATTAAGCAATATTCTATCGAATAGATCCTGTTTTTGATCTATCCCAGGCAAAAAGACGACTTAATTTCTATTTTGATCTCATATTAGATAGATATTATCAAAGAGTAAGTTATATTTATATTCAGAATAGAAATTAGTTTGATGATATATACGAAAACAACCCCATCAGGGCCTGGTTTATATTAAAACAAGGAGTAGGACTAGTACCGTTTGGGGATTTTTTTGCCATCGGTCGTCTATCACCAGAATCCGTGTGCAAGAGATTCTGCTCGGTCTCTCCCCCCCCCCCACCCCTCTTCTTCTCTTTTTTCTCCTCCGATTTCGGCTTCTTGGAGTTTAAAAAAAATCAAAATTTGTAGAGATAAATTTATTTAAAAAAAAAACTAAAAAAAAAAAAAAAAAAAAAAAAAAAAAAAAAAAAAAAAAAAAAAAAAAAAAAAGGGAA
>JAAAKE020086577.1:0-44072 GCA_010014785.2 Anisolabis maritima | reverse complement strand
CCATATGTAAATAACAAATTTAAGCTTTGAAATTTTGCGTTTTTGAAATATAATATTTTGTTATAGCAAACACATAACAACAAATTTTAATTAAACAAATTTTAATTAAAAAAATGATAAATTAAATAGAAATAATTTTAAAGAGAAAAAAGACAAATATTGTTCACACTCAGACAGGCAAATAAAAGCATTAATACAAATATCAACGAACATATATACATGACAAAAAATATGGTGTGAAGGTCGCACATCACACAACTTTCGCTTACCTAACGCCACCCTTAGTGGCATAAAACCGGATTGCCTTGCTGCTGAAACGTGGATGTTCCGGGGGCCGATCGTCGACATTTAACACCAATAGCTGTCTCACTATTGTAATCTCCTCTGCCAACCGTTCTTGTTCGCTTGGCAGAGGAGTAACCATACATATGATATGTATTTTAAAATGAGATGAATAAACTGGGGGCCTGGGTTGGGTTTTACTCAACTCCAGGCCTCTCATACTAAGAAAAGTGTATGATGTGCTATCACACCAGATTTTTTTGCGTTGGGTCTTTTAGAAAATTGGTTCGCAATTTTATTTTAGCTTTTATTTTTAGAAATTTTTTGCTTGTGTGTATTAATAAATTATCAATTTTATAAAAAAAATTAAATTAAATTTATTAAATTGGTAATTAAATCTCATTTATTATCAAATATAGGAATTTATACTCTTATTATTTTATATATGTATATCTTATATTATTATTGTTTTATATGTATATATATTATTCTATTGTATACTTTAAATTTTAATAATAATAATACTTGTAAAATTTTACAGGTATTACCACGCAGTCAAACCTAAATAAATAAAAATTAAAAAAAAAAATATAGGAATTTTGCGGCCTGTTGTTTGACGCAGAGGTAGAAGTCTCACCACATATACTAAAGATCAGTTCGCCATCCGTCGTGAATAACTAAAATTTATTTATATTGGCCATCAATTAACTTAAATAAATAAGAACGGGGTCTAAATAGCCTAAGATACCGAAAAAAGACTTGAAAAAAAAAAAAAAAGATAAGAATTAAAAATATTTACAATTTGTTACCATCGCAGAGTTGTCCTATCTTTTCTATGAGATTTTCAAAATCCTAAATTGAGAACCCACACTATTTTGAGGAGACCAATGATTAATACATCTTAACGATTATATTATTTATTATAGTTGTAGCTAATTTTATCAAAATTGTTAGAATATTTTAAGAGAAAATCTCAAAAAACATAAGAACATTCAAGAGTAAAGTGGGCTCCAAATAATTTTTTTTTTTTTTGGGGGGGGGGGGGAGGATAAGGATTAATACATTTTAAAAATCATCTAAAAAATAAATAATTTATGAATTTGAATCAAAATTGTTGGGGCGAATTTTGTGAAAATTGGAAAAAAAAAAAATAAAGACTTATTGGATAATAAGAAGAAGAAAGAAACCAGTGGAAAATATACTATAGTAAGTAGACTTCATCTTTTTGATAAAATTTTTGAATATAACTTAACGAGACCAGTGAAACGCTATTTACAGCGTTGGAATATAATAAATTAATAAAAGAGACTGAATAGAAGCTAGGGGAGGAAACAGAGGGTTTCTTTGAGTCTTCCAAACTTCTTCTCTGAAGAAATAATCATCACGTCTCCAGCTCCTTTTATTTGAAGTATTTTGGAGAGTATTTAACCTCCATTTATTATGTACTTGCTAATATAATTTAAATAAATTAAAGTGATCTGAGGATGAAGCAAGATCTCTTCATTTGCCGAGCTCCACCTCCTTTATGATCCCTGAAATTTTATTTGAATATTAATTTTTATTGTGGATGATATTCTACTTGTGTCCTCACATGCCTTATTAGAGTTTATCAAAATTTTATTAATTTGCTCTTTATGAGACACCTGAAAAAGGCATGACCAATTCCGAAAAGTTAAAAAAATTAATTCATGTTTTAATTTTTTTTTATTTATATTTACATTTTTTAAAACACTTATGTTAGAGTAGTACCTACTTTACTACGAGAGCAAGAAATGAGATGAACGTATGAATGAATCGCTCGTAGTATGAAATTCGCTCGTCGTAAGAGTCAATATTTCGGCAGAGTGCTACCTCGAAGTATGACAAGCTCATTTCATTATGAAATTTAGGCTAAATATCTCCCCCTTCTTTCTATATTTTTTATCATTTCCAAGCCTTGGATAAGATAACAAAATAAATATTAATTTATCATTCAGTATGTATATATTTATAGCTCCTACAAAAGGGCTGGTGTTATTATTATTATTATTATTATTATTACTCGTATTATTTAAAAGACATGGATTGTTTTTTAGCCCCCATTTGGGCTATCTCTCGTGTGCCAGTGACAAGGCCAGGGCAAGCAGTCAAGCAAGCAAGCCGGCACGGCAGCTGGTACCTCTCTCTCTCTCTCTCTTTCTTTTTCTCTCTTTCCTGCCCTTGTACATATGCTTCACCTGGCAGACAGATGCCGATCGACCGACCGCCCCGAGACTTCAATGCACGGAGCAACATCTACTACGTTACTCCTCTTTTTATTTTATTTTATATATAAATAATATAAAGAAAAATATATTCCTGCGGAAATTATTTCAAAGAATAAAGAGCAGGATGGCTTTAAAAAAATTAGCCGTAGAATTCTAAAATTTAAAAGAATATTTAATTCTTTTCCGTTTCTACTTAAATTTCCAGGACTTTTTTTCGATTCTTTTTTTTTTTATAGCTATAATTTATTCCATCTTTTGTTATTATTATTTTCCTGCTATATATATGTAAATAATTTTTGTTTGTTTCCGTTGGTTTTACAAACGTGAAATCAAAAGGTTACTTATATTTGATTGAAATATTAAGTCTTTTTTTTTAATCATATTTGACTCCATATTTTTTTGTCCACAGCACATAAGTCGAATTAAGACGCTAACCATTATTATCCATCCATATTTATATTAGGATCAATGAAATTACTTCATATGTTATGAATTATTTTCTTCAATTAAAAGTAAAAGAAGCAACTTGAAAATTTTGTTCTCTATTTTGGTTTCATATAAATATTTCATCCTCCAAGTTTAAAGAGATACGCAAAAATGAAAATAAATTTATGATACTTTAGTTTAATCGCCGATCTGATTTTATCCTCGGACCAGATGAAAGGAGTTCTCGGCTCGAATCCGGTCATCGAGTCTTAGTTTGGGGACTCTGCCTTCGAGGTAGAGGTCTAATTCATGATCTAAGGGTCAGTGGTTCGCTTATTACTAAGTTAGAGCTAAGTTGGTTTATCTTATATGTCTAACGGCCTCCGATGCCGAAAAGACAAAAAAAAATCACTTGATAAGGCGCCAACATGAGAAAGGAGAAGAAAGCAAAATAGATGGATTTTACTTATTGACAAATTGATTTATCTCCTCGTGATTAAATACAAGATAAAATTGGCCCCAGGACAGTGACATATGTGTAAATATATATATATATAAATCGTGTGTCACTGGCCTGGGTCCGGTTTTATCTTGACACCCTGTAAAAAGATGAATCTCTGTCATAAAAAAAATTTGCTCTTAGATATAGTTTATAGGTTTATACTAAATCAAATAATAAAATATATAGAATAAATAAAAATATTTAGAAGAGTTTAATTCTTATTTGGAAAAAAAAAGGAAGGTGAAATTAGAAAAGAGATCAAATGATATTCAAATAAAAAAAGAAAAAATTCTGGAAACAAAAAAATTGCAAGAAATCATCTTTTACTCTCGAAGTACAATTAATTTGTTCTTTCTTCTTTGAAACGTTCCACCTTTTAAAAAAAATTTCCAATAAGATAAAATAATTTATTTCAAATGAAGAACAATATGAACAATATTCATGGAAATATTTTTACTATCACCCACTCTTTCTTAAAGTGTCTAATAAAAAAATAAATGACTGCATCTAAGCAAAAAAATAGTACTATTTTATGATCAAGTTTCTGAGGGAATAGATTATCTTATAGGTCTTTTTGTTTTAGGATATTAATATCTTTTAAAGATACGGATCTTACTTTATTTCATTTTATGGAGAGAAAAAGTTTTACATTTTTGAAAAAATTAAAAGATAATAGCTTACATGTGCGATATATTTCTTCAACAACATCCGGTTTTTTTCCGAATATCTAAGACCATCTTTTCGTTATTGTATTTAAGCCTCCTCTGGGATCTCCATTTGTTTTCCTTTTGATTACAATTATTTAAGTTTATTTATTTATTTATTTATAGCTATTATCAAAATTATTTTATTTGGGTTTGGTCCACTGAGGTCACAATTTATTTAATAATTAAAGGAAAGGAAACATTTTGATTGATTAAACATGGTATATAAAAAAATTATTATTTTCCCTGGACTCCCAGGACAGGCTAAACACATGCCATGCCCTCTGGAAAAATCTTAGTTTTTATGAGGAGAGAAATAATAAAGGGTGGCTCCGGTAATTTATTATTTAAACGATGACTTTTTACTCTGAATTAATTATAAATTTTTTTTTTTAATATGCAAGATAAAAAAAAACTTCACAGCCACTTTAAACTAAAAAATATTTAATTTAATTTTTTAAACTTAACTTTTTTTTAACGTCAATTAATTAATTAATTTGCGCCTGGAAAGCTAATAGGCGTGTAATTTTCTGTTTTATATGACTAACTAATAATTTTTTTTTCCTGGTCTTTTTTCTCTCTCTGTGACGTCATCACAATTAAACATGCGATTGAACATATTGTCCTTTATCAGAAAAATTAACAGAAATTTGTACTTTTAAAAGATCTTCGATAAGTTTTCGGAAGCAGGGTGTATTGTTCAACAATTTTTATTATTTACAATTAAATATAATAAAATTATATTGATAATTGATTTATACGCACAAATAAAAAATCCCTAAAATAAAAAGTAATACAATTATGAAGCGGCTTCCTGACCTAGTTTGATAAAATATAACACAATTTTCCTTACCTTAGATAAAGTAGAAAGTTGTGTGATGTGCGGCCGTCAAACCAGATTTTTTAAGCTTTTTTTTTGAATGAATATAAAAACAAATTTTTAGTGAATTATGAAATAATATATAATTTTATTTGGGATACGTATAAAAGATAAAAGGGTTGAAAACACCTGTTAAACAAGATAAATTACAGAGTAGAGGGGGTATTTTTCTTTCCCCTTCCTCTTTTTATAAGGTCGCTATAGGCAAGAGATAAATAAAGTGTTTGATTTATTAACTAAGGCTCAGAGTATCTCTCTCTCTTTCTGGGTGTTAAGAAATAAAACGCTAGGCAAGTAAGAAGGGCAACAGGGCAGAACAGAAAGAACCATATGCACAGGAAATGGCAATCTATTGAGTTGGCACGAGATCTTCGCTCAAGCCCTAATATCAAACAATCGATGATCATAACAACGTGAGGGTAAAAAATAAATTAATTTCCCTATCGAGGCCTACCTGGCCCTTTTATTCCCTATCTTTTTCTCTTTAGATAACGGTTGATATCCCCTCCCTTTCTAAAAAATTAAATCTAATTTTGACCTTGATCAAATATCGAATTTAAAAAAAAAAAAAAAAAAAAAAAAAAAAAACAGGAAAACGAAATATTTTTTCTTTGCATCTGTCAATAATTATCAATAAAACCTCCAAATTTTTCATAATACAAATCAAAATATACAAGAATGTCTAAAAATTGCATCGAGAAGAAGAGACTGATTTAACTTAAAACTTAATAAAAATTTAGAAATTTAATTAAGAAGAGTAAGCTATATGCCGGAGAGATGAAAAAAAAATAAAATCGTTTAAAAAAAATATTGCAATCCCAAATCGAGTTCTCAAAACCTCCCTAAAAATAAAAAATTTTCAGAAAAAAATCCACTAACAAAGAAAGAACAAGCTATTTAATAAAATCATATAGTTAATTAATAGAAGAGTACTGGCCAAATTTTGAAATAAAATCATTCACTCGGTAGTAAACTATTACGACTTTACTTTTATAATTTTTGTTTGATATTTTCTCAAAATTTGTTCGAGTAAGTTAAATAGTAATTTTTAAACTCTTTTGTTTAACTTGCTTTGTCTGTCTGTTTGGACAACTCAAGAAAAATTTTATTTTAATTTTTGTTGAAAAAAAAAGTAAAAAATATAAAAATGAAAAAAAAAAAACTTGTATTTAAAATGCACTAAAATGGGAAATATTTTTTTATAAAATCATGGGCGCTTATTGAAACTTAAAATATCACTAATGTAAAATTAAATAAAATATTCAATAAGTACCATCACTTGTATAAAAAGTTATTTTTCTCATTTTAGTACATTTTAATAAAACTTATTTTTATTTTACAAATTAAATAGGCTTTATCCATAAATTCTTTTTCTAGAAATTGTTTGAGGGCGACAATTTACGTTTTAAGATTCTCAATTTGGGAAAAATGTTTTCAAAATATTAATACTTAAGTTTCTGTTATTCACTAAAATTGAAAAATGGAAAAATTGTGTAATGTGTTTAGTCACAAAAAATTTTTCTTATATTGGTTGTTGTTTTGTTATTATTCGTCTAAATTAAAATATTAATAATTATTATTAATAGCATTTGCTAAAAATGATAATTGATAGTTTCTGCAATAACTAATAATAAAATTTAAAGAATTGAATTCCTTAGCAAATTTAATTTTAGCTTGATTAGATTAACGTTTAAAGATGTAATTATTTTGTAGAAAATTGAACACTAAGAAAGTACTAACAACTTCTCGTATGGAACTACTAGTAATCAAAGTAGCGGAACCGGGCATCCGGTCACCAAACCCAACCAAAAATAAATTTTCATTTGACTTATTATTTTAGATAAGATCCAAAAACAAAAATTTTTATTTTAAATCTGGGAGAGCCTGGCGATGATTGATGTAAATGAAACAACTCCTCATGGAGACCATTTTCAGACCTTTATTTAAAAATCCTACCAGCTGACGTTTCGGAGAACCAACATCCCTTTCTTCAGGACTCTTCCTATGATGGACGAATAAGTCTATATATAGAAGCGCTTGGTCATCCATCTTCACATCATAGGAAAAGTTCTGAAGAAGGTTTTTTATAAATAAAGGCCTGAAAATTGTCTCTCCAAAGAGTTTTATAAAAAATTTTATTCTAACAAGATCTTTCTTTTGTTCGTTTAGTGTAACAAATAAATTTTCAAAAAAAATTTTTAGTTTAACCCTTTCTTTTTTTTTTTAAGTTTCCTGCAAAAAATAAAATTCTGAATCTGATTTATCGATTTCCCTTCTTCAGCCCGGATAGGAGCTTCCCTTTCTTTAAGAAGTGAAGGGAATAGATTTCGAGAATTTTTTTTTTTTTTTTCATTTTTTTCGTGAAGGTCGATTAATTATGAATTTCCACTGGTAGCAGCTGCATTATTTAAAGTACAGGTGCGAGTGTTTATAGCGTCACCTGTGAGTCAGAGTCAGTCAGAAAGAGAAATAGGAAAAAGTGGGTTGGTTTTGCAAAACGAATGAAAGAAGAATGACAAAGGGAGAGGAAAGAAAAAAGTTTCCTTTTTTTTTGTCTTTGTCAAGAAGACGAAGAAACCAAAGGTTTATTTTAGAGATATTTCCCGAGGTTAACTTAATTACTTTTTACTCTTTTCTCATAAACTAATTCTATTTTAAATCCATTTTTTATCCCAAACCAATTCAAAAATCAATTCTGTGTGTGGGAATTTTTTTTTCTTTCTATTTTTGTACTTTGAAAATTTCATTATTTATTGTTTTATCTGACACAATTTAAAATTATTGTTTAATCTTTCTATATAAAAATAAACAACCACCAGAGGCCAAATTATTGAAAATATAAAAAACTTATTATAAAACACTATGTTCTAAGTAAACTGCCATTTCCAACCATTGAGGCACCTTTTAAGTATAAAAGGCCGCATACAAGTTTAATTTTGTCTGCAGGCTGCTTCAAGATTTAAAAAATATTTATGATGGATTTCTTTTTTTTTCGGTCATTTAAACTCCGTTCGTAATTATTGAAACCATTTGAAACCTTAATATACAAGTATATAAAATATATCAGCGTTTAAATAAAAATTTATTTAACTATTAATTATAAAAAAAATAAATTCCATAAATATAAATATTAAATTAAACAAAATTCAGGAAGGAGAGAGAGGTTAGAGGATGTCTCAGAAGGTATCTAAATTAATCTACAATAATAGTAAAATATCGGCCAAATTTTACTCAGGAGATGAGGCCTCCTATTTTGGATCAAATCTTTTAATAGTGTTATTTATACATATCCAACAAAAAACTTTTTATCGGTATTTTTGACCATTAATGTTCCGTCCGTTAAATTAATATGTTATTTCGGCATCTGGGGCCCTTTAGATTCCGTTCTTCATTTTTTTTTTAAGTTTTTCTGAGCATCTGAGGCCATTTAGACTCCGTCTTTATTTATTTAAATTAATCGGTAGCCAATATAATTTAATTTGTCGCTCAAGACGGGAAGCGAACCACTCACTGATCTTTGGTACGTGAAGCCAGACCTCTAGATTCCGTTCTTGTTTATTTATATTAATTGGTAGCCAAATAATAAAAATAAATTTTTATCACCAGTTTTGGTACATGAAGCGAGATCTCTACTTCTGCATTAAGAAATAGGGCTATTATCTTTATTATCCGATAATCCAAATATCTGATAATTGATTAAATACATAATTCACAGATAAATTTTTATTCAATTATTTTTTTAAGCTTAACAAACCTTATTATTATAAAATTATTATAATTATAATAAAACAAAAGCAACACGCGTGCATTAAATTTATATTATCATATGAGGATATAAATTAGGGAAATACAATAATGGGTGAGTCCGTGTATGTTAACATCAACTTCCGGACAAAATATTAAATGATCTCGCTAAATGACTTTATCACTTTTATAATTATTTTAAAGCAATTTAAAGGGAATATCATTTTATATAAGAAATTAAAATTATTTAAATAAAAACTAGTTATCAGGTCGCCAAATAGCGTTTAGCTAGTTCACAATTTTCTCGGTCATTTAAAAAGAAAATTTCTGAATTAAATTAACCTTTTTGTTGGCAATTATTAACTTTTACTTGTTCACACTAATATATGAAATAGTAAAGGGGAAAGTATTATGATCATAAAATATTTAGCCCCCAATTTCAGAAGAATAGGACCCAAAAAATGCAAAAAAGAATCTTAATTTACCTATGTGTATATAGGGGTATATATGTGCGTGTGGATTTTTTTTGGCTTCTATCTCTGGAACCACTCATCGGAAAAGGATGAAACTTAACAAATTTATAACTCTAAAAGTGGCAAGGAAGTTATTAAATTTGACTAGCCGGCAGGGGTAGTAAAAAAGGCCCCTCAAAATCAAAGAAAAAAAACCGAAATATTTTTCTTAATTTTTTTTTAACTTTATTTTTATTTTATTTTGAATAATTTTATTATATATTCCATATTTACATACATGCTGGGAAAGTAAAAAAAATATTTCTTGATTAAATGAATCAAATGAAAAATAAAGTTGTAAAATATGTACATAAAAATTAAATTCCTGTTTTTATTTATAATTGGAATTCATTAAATTTTTTTTAGATAAATAAATGCAGCTAGAAAAAAAACCGAAATATTTTTCTTGATTTTTTTTTAACTTAATAAAAAAAAATCCTTTTGCGGATATCTTAATTTTGAGGGCTTCCCAACAGGATCACACGGACGTTTCCTGTTTCAATGTCAATGCCTGGGTCTGTTCTGTTCCCATGCCTCCAAGAGAAATCAACTACCACAAACTGAACTGAAATTATTCGTTCTATTTATATACACAAGTCAGAAAATTTTAATAATGAAATTTGGCAAAAGAGAAACGCTAGTAAATGATATAAAGTATAAAATATAATTTGTTGATATTTAATGAAACCAAAGTTTTAGAAGTTGGCCATCTTCATTAGGTGATGTTCCAGTCTTTTGTGCATTTTTTCTCGATAAGAGAGAGAGAGTTTTTTCATTCACCTTGGCAATAAAGACATATCTACTCGTTGAACTTTTAATTATTTAATGTTGGTTATATCTCAATTGAAAACCCATTTTCCATGGTCTACTTGTTGATTCCGGATCACAAATAGTTTTTTATGTTAAAAATTAACGAATGTTCTTTCTTGATGGCTATTGTAGTTGATTGACGTGATGGATGGGATGTCTCGTGCAGCCAGGTGATATAAGCAAATTTTTGGTTTTTGTTACCGGCGTTTCGCACGCCTTTCGCGTCTTTCTTCAGGGCTAACACAAGCCAATGAATGCAGGTTTTCGGTATTTTGTCATTGTTAAATAACAAATATACATTGTAGTTTGTCGGTTGGTTTTTTGTGCTTGAGTACTACACTCGAATGATCTTGATTTTCTTTTTTAAGAATTAGCGCTCTAGTTAGACAATTTATAGCTTTATAGCTAATAGACATTTATACTTATGGTTTATAATATATTGTAAATATTGACAGTTGAATCGGAAGCCGAGGGAAAAAAGCAGTTAAGCTTTTAATCCTGAGTTGAAGGCAGCTCAGGTTCAAATCCACCTCATGGCAAAAATTTTTCCAACTTGTGACGCCTCTTAGGGAAGGAACTCTAGAGTAACCACAACGTGTCACTCCCTAGCACGAATGTCTGAAGAGAAGAGAGATTTAATGAATCATTTTAATTATGTATATTTTTTAGCTTTAAAATACTGAAGGCATGGTCCCTAATAAAGAGTATTTATAAATAAAGGCTTTTATTCCCGGCTGCAATTTTCTTTTCTATATTATATCAATATCAACAGCCACGTCCTGCCAGACAATGTATAGCAAGTTGGAAACTAGTTTTGAAGTTTCCAAACTTATAAAATTCCTGGAATCCATCAATTTCTTTTTCTATGCATAGAAAGAACGTCATTATCATTTATTTACTTATATACATTTTTTTATTTTTGCTGGCAAAAAATATAAAAAGCATGCGTCTCTGCGATTATATTGAGGGAGCTGAGCTTTTCGGTTAAATATCTCTACTCAACTAAAATAAGATGAACCAGGAAGAGAAAATTGGGTTGGAAAAATAAACAATATTTTCTCACTATATATTACCTAGATAGTACCTTTAAGCGAAAATAAAAATAATTGTGCATTTTTTCTTAAGGATAAGATAAAAAAAAATTTTTTGTTTATCGGTATGACATGCATGTCAATCTAGATTTATCATAAAAGTCTAGATTCTTATTTAAAGAAATATTATATTTTTTTTCTTAAACTCTTGGCTAAAATTGAAGTTTGTTCTTTATAAATTCGAAAATTTTTGAGTTAGACTTTTACTATTCTATTAATATTTAAAAAAAAAAAAAAATTACTAACTGAATTTTTTACTTGTAACTCATATTTATTTTTCTACTTCCACTCCATAAATCTATCCTATAATTTCGATCCATTGGCCAAAGGAGGGCCAATAAATCAACCTTGAAACGTCACAAATATAATCAAAGTGGAAGCCACACTTTAATTGTCTCATGAATCACCAAATGATTATTATACTAATATTTTTTAAAATCATATTTTAATTAAATAAATGGCTTTTCGATTACATAAAACAATCAATTAAATTAGAGAATAATTTGAGGAATATGTATTCTCTTTAATGAAATATCCACTCACTTTTTATTAATTAATAGCCAATACAATATAAATAAATTTTTGTCGCTCAGGACGGGAAGCGAACCTTTGGTACATAGGAGAGACCTTTAGCTCTGCACCAAGGGACAGGACTATAATTTTATATTTAAAATTATATTTGTACTGATTCGAGCCTAAATCGTCCTTCATTGGCCCGTTTACAGGGATGAAATTAATGTTTTTCTCTCCGCTGCTTAGAGAGAAATTTTGTTTTGTTTTTACAGATATTGGCATGCAAATGCTTGAAGAAATTTTTAGAAATAAGAGAGGGAGAATTAGTGAAATCTTCATACCTTACATTTATTTGTAAAATTATAAAATTATTTTTAGCAAATAGGTGTCTTTTTTAAATACAGATATTTATAAGAGGATTTTCAGAAATAAAATCTTTTTTTTTTTATCTCAGCTCCCATTCTTTTCACTTTTTTTGGTAAATATTTCATTATTATTATTATTCAATATCATATTATTGTGGACCTGTGTCTGATGAGATGATAAAATACTTGGAGAGGCTAGGGACATCCATCCATCAGGGATTTGATGGGCAATAAAATGAAGTGAGTGGCCCCCGAGAGAAAAAAGCTATTTTTATTTTTCCCAATTCATAAGTACTATTACCATTATTTATAACACTTTTTAAAACAATATTTCTAATCTCGAAAATATCTTAATGTTGACCTAATTTCTATCATAAATTTGTGATACTGATTAATTTTCACTTTGTGACAGTCTCACAGCTTGGCATGGATTAGTGACCGTGAGCTTGTCTGTTTTATAATCTATAGTTTCAATCTCCATAAAAGTTATTTAAAATTTATATTCTTTTCTACCTTCTTTGCCCTTTGAATTGGGTTGGACAGGATACAATAGAAAAGTATTTATAATAAGCCGGCCCGGTTAACAGCCTTACATTTGAAAGAGGTAGGCATTAGAAATGCCAGGCGAAGCTTGGATAACTCGTAATCGGCCTGTGTAGTTATCAGGTTTATTCTATTCAGTTTTATCAATTTTTTTAGAAGAGAGCTGGGTACGACTCTCTATGCTGTTTACTATTATTTTTAGTCCTAAAACTATTTTTCCTGGCTACAAACTGAGGAAAAATGCATCCTTGAATATTTTTTTTTTCATCATTAATCAAGTCAAGTATCTTGAAGATCAGATATAAAAAATCCAGCAGCATTCGTAAATCGTACGTGCTTTGGCACGATACAGATTGAATACATACATACATACATATTCCTTCTAGCTATACGCCCGGGATGACTAATCCCTTCTACAGGTGTGTGTATGTGTCTGTGTGTTGCCAATGAAGACTTCCCACGCCTTAAGTATCTGAGAGAGTTCACTTCATTTCGCACACGGTAGAGTGTTCAAAAAAAAAAAAAAAAATAGGAAAAAAGACACAAACATGGTCGGTCAGACAACTTGACGTCGATTGGGATATAGGCCAGTGTTGCTGCTGCTGGTTTTTCAGAAGACCTTTTCAAATGAATGGCGTGGGAATTTCGACCCTTCGGCCCTTCACTCACTCACTAAATCTATTCAATGAAAATCATCGTAAAACCAAAAAAAAGTCAAATGTTTCTTTTTTTTTTGGGGATTATAAAAAATATAACGTATCTTCTTTTTTGTTCCCATACTACCCTGTTTCATTCTCCCTGGAGTTGTTAATGAAATTTTGGTATAACTAACAGCTTATGGATGGCAGGAGCATTATCATTTTTATTGATTAAAGAAGAAATATTGCAATTTCTCTTCTTTTTAATTGTTATCTTTAAATTCACTATCATTTGAAGAAGCAAAATAAGTTTACTGATTAATAAAATTCCCCCCTCCCTCCCCTCTTCGTTTGATTGATTGCAGGCATAATAAAAAATTTATAAAATCTGCAATTTCTAAAGGTACTCGTATGCGTGGTTCGTTTAAGCCAGTTGTATATCAATAAATGAAGGTCATAATTCATTTTTTTCTTTATTTGCGACTATTGGCCGAATTCGTTAAGCCCTCTAAAATTTACAAGAGCATAAATCATTAAAAAAATATACATTATAACAAAATACAATATAAAATATAAAATCCATATAGGAAAAGCACGAGGCCTCTTTTTCTTTCTCTCACCACTTCACTTTATTGCAAATATTTCTGTTACTATTCAGTGACCATCCTCAGTGGAGATATGAGATTTTTGAGGGAAAGTGTCTTATAAATAAAAAATATATCATGAGCTTCAGTGTGACGAATTAATATATTTTCACAACCACCTTTCACATAAACATTAATTATGATAATATATTTTTTATTTATAAGACACTTTCCCTCAAAAATCTCATATCTGCACTGAGGATGATAGAGTGTAGAGTGAGCGAAATATCTACAATAAAGTGAATGGATGAAAGCAAAAAGGCTGGCTAGATTTGATTTTAGTTAATATTTTAAATTCTGCAGAATATAATTAAAAATCTTATATTTTTTTTTTTCAAGCATATAGTAATTTTTTTTAAATATTAAGATCGTAGTAAAATTGAATCAAGAATTTTTTTCTTTATTTTTCTCTTAATATTTAAAAGAAAATTAGTTTAATCGGTAGCGCCAGCCTGCGAAAAGCTCAAAATTGAAGGCAATCAAACCACCTTAAAGAATAAATCTATTAGTGCTGATACAGCCTTAACTAAGAATTTTGGTTTCTTTAGAAGAGAAGGCGTTTTTAATACAGAGAAGATGAATAAGTCATTTCCCCTCTTTTACATAAATATATTTTTTCATTAGAAGATAAATAAAGTGTATATTATATTTTTTGTATAGTATTGTTTATAAATTGGTATATAATAATTAAATGATTATGAGGCCAGTTGAATTTTAATAAAATTTTTTGTTACAGATGATTCAATAAATCTATTTGGGAAGCATTCAACCCGAACTACTTTTTGTCGATTCTATATAACATTCTTTCATTTTTTTTGGGTGAGTTGTATAAAATTTTTTATTTAGAAATTAATTTACTTTAATTCATTAATGATATAAAATTTCATTGAAGAACTCTAATTACCTAATATAATAAATAATATGTATCTTACAACGATATATTTAGCAACAAAATTTGTACCATGAACATGAAACCACATTTTATATTCTTTTAATTATCACTTATAAAGTAGATATAATGCCTAAGCTTCGCTCGGGGGATTTTTTAACTCGTTAAAGCCGTTTTTGAGAAAAATTTTATCCATATTCATATAATATTAGATATATTAATCTTTCTAAAGTAATTTGAATACATTTCGTCTTCTAAATCTGGTGATACAAATATAAAATTGTTGCTTGTATATAATGTGACCACCCGTTCTCCTTTAGGGAGTTTTGTACACGTCTTTCTTGAACTGTAATCGTTTTAAATACCATACTCCAAAAATACTCTTTTGAATTCTTTTGCACATTAATGTATGTAAAAATACAACAAATCTCTCCAGTCAGTAAAGAAGTGAATTACTTCTAATTAAAATCAACGAGTGCCCTTTGAATCACAAAGATGTGTATACGAAAGGTCTCTCTCTCATTCTCATTTTTAATTCATTAATATAAATAAATAAGGACGGAATCTAAATGGCCTCAAATGCCGAAAAAGACTTAAAAAAAATCTTTATTCTTCTTTTCCTTTTCGTCCTCATTTGTTTTTTCTTTCTTCCGTTTCTCTAAATGACTAGATGATTGCATCATCTAACAAATCAATTAACATTGTAATAAATACTTTATATAGAGAATTACTAATTAAATCTTAGTGAGAAGAATGCATATAATGTCCAATGAATATAAATAACAGCCCAATTATTTAATAGACTGTAGATTAATATGAATTAAGAAATTTTCAAAGGAAGATTGAGTTTATTATTTATTACGTATGCTATCTTAGAGGAATTGTTTTTTCTTTCTTTAGGTTATAAAATACTTTTTGGCTCTGGGCTTTATGCCAGGTGTTACAGTAGACGTGCTATCAGGTATGATGCGCCTGGGGTAAATAACCTGCTAATTTTTATATAATGATTTTAGCCGCCTTTTTCTACTCCAATAGAAAATATTCATTTAAATTCCTCTCTTAATATATTTTTCTATATAATTATATTAATTCTTAATAACTTCATAACTCACTTTATATACTATATAGGCTAATTATTTATAATTTATAATGGTCTAACTTCTCCAATGTCCTTCTGGTCGTCTGGAGAAGAGTTGGGTAAAATTGTTCCTTTGAACGATTCCCTTAAAAAGTCTCGTTCTCGTTCTAGACTTTTTTTTTGCCTATATTACTTATGGTACGTATTCATTCATAATTTTTCATTTTTTTTTTTTATTAAAAAACTTCAGTATTCGTTAACTAAGAGAGAATTAATTAAAAATATTCAATCGAGTTGAGAACATATTAAAGATCAAAAAAATGTTTTTATTTGTCTGGAAACAGAAGGCCAAAATATTTAAATATTGCATTAAATATGATTAAGTTATATTGACGATAACTCGTTATAAAATTCTTTCCTAGTAGAATAAATCCAAAAAAAATTTCAAAAACTCTCTAGAAAGTAGTAGTAGAAGTAGTAGGAGTAGCTCGTTCCTTTCAAAGAATCGTTCTTAAGTTTCTTTATTATCCAGGAATAAAAGCAAGAATGATTTTGTTAGAAAATAAATGTTTTGAGGTTGGAACAGTAATCTTTAAACCCATTCATTAATCATCAATTATAAACATTATTACTTCAGGTTTGACAATAATTCAAAAAAATAGGCAATGAGTAAGTCATGTTTATTTTTAATGTTATTTTTTAGTTGATTTTAAGGGAATGTTATTTATATAAAGAAAAATCACTTTATTAATTACTGTGAAAAATTAAATAAGTCAGAGATTAAATAAAATTTCAGAGTCTAATTACAAAAGATTTGCTCCAGAGAATACTGAGAGATGTTAGATAATGAGGGGAGGGTTTTCCTGCAGATTCCAAATTTTAATACTTTCTTATGGCTTTCCTAAATCTATAAAGGTGTAAAGTTTCAACCTTCTCAATGTATGATTCCAGAGATATGAGCCAATAAAAAAGCTATATATATATAGCTTTTTTATATTATATATATATGTGTATGTGTGGGTGTGTAGATTTATTTTTATTCTCTTGGGGTCCTTTTGATTTAAAATATTTTTAATTGAGAGATTAAAATTTTCTTGATCATAATTCTTTCTACTTAATAATATAATAACTTTGTAAGTATTACTATAATAGTGCGGGAAGATAAAAGTTTTGTTATGTGAATTTTTTTTATCACTTTATGTGTGAAATATTTCATATAATTTATTCTCTTTGTTTTTATGTATGAAATTAAAAATTACCTAAAAAAAAATAGAAAATAAATAAATAATAGTATTTACGGAGGCTATATGTATTTTATACAGACTGTATATAATAAGAGTTTATGAAAAGGAAAATATTGAAAAATCGAAAATCGAATAGACTTGCCAAGGGGTGAAGAGAGGGACATTTTCTCTCAAATTTTTCGAAAAAAAAAAAAAAAAAAATTATTAGTATATATAGGTTTCTCTCTTCTCTCCTAAAACCTTTTTTGAGATTCGCCCATTGTTGATTTGAATAAAAAATTTTAATGTTTCAATTTTACAAATTTTATGACATTGGTAAGATTTATGGGCCCGACATGAGATGAGAAGCAAATTAATCAAGAACTAGAATTAAAGATTTATATTTTCATTTCATTCGAAAATGTTTCGGGATAAATTTTATTGTCCAAGCATAAGGTCTATTTTCTTGAATTATGTATAAAGTTCTATTATTCCTGCCTACCAATTTTACAGATGAAAAATTTCACCTCCAATTTTTAGAAAATATTATTTCCTTAGACGTGAGGTAAAGCTTTTGCTTGATAATATAAAGGGTTAGTGGCTCGCTGCCCGTCCTGAACGTTAAAATTTATTTAAGTTCTCTTGGCTTTCAATTAATTTAAATAAATCTCAACAGAGTCTATATGGATGATGATAATGACTTTAATAAAATATAATTTTTAAGATTCGAATGCGCTTACTTTCGGAGTTTTTCCCCTCCCCAAAATAAGGAGGAGAAAGAAGGGGAAATGCCGTTTGGGAACCTATCACCATTAATACATCTTCTTCCAACCTCATCCATTCGTCCATCCAATTCCCATCTACTCACTATGTTAACATTACCTACCATCTCATCAGAGGTTTGTCCCTTGGCCTTTTTCCTTCTCGTTTTCCAATCAATGCTAAATGACCCTCTTCTCCCATTGGAATTATATGTTAAAGCCATCCCCATTCTACGTTTTATTTTCCCAGAATCAAACTTGCGTCTAATAATAACATCTAATTCATGTTTTTTTTTTTTTTTTTTTAATATATGATAAATTTCTAAAAGACGATATATATATATATGCCCTTGTAACAATTAAAAATAAGCAATCAAGCCGCCACAAAGTATCTACCTAGTCCGTATTTTCTTGGGCCCTTTATAAGCAAATGCGAATAAAAAAGAAAGTTTTTAATTAAAATGTTGTTTTTTACAAATTAAAAACATCGGGGATTTATTTAAATTTAATTATTAAAACATATTTTGTCTCTTTTTTTTAAAGTCTTTTCAACACTTGAAAACATATAGATGATATACCACATATTTTTTAACGATTTATTAACCATACATATTTATTTATATTGGCCTGATGAAAATTTATTTATATCAATTAATATCTAATTTATATATAATATTTATTTTCATCTGACTGCCTAAGATCTGAACCCATACCTCTTTGCTTTTTAGGTTGTCAATATTGACGATGCCTATGTCCTTGGGAGGGGGGAGGGTGGTATCCGTCCCTAAATATTACATTTTGAAAAATACTTTTACCCATTTTTGCACTCCAGGGATTTATTGTTTGAACCAATTAAGCATCTATTTGAGCTATAGAAAAAAATAGTCGGTCAAGCCTTCTGACACTAATCGTTGACATTTCAAACACAGACAAAAAGTAAATACAAGAAAGCGCATTTTTACTCCCTTAAATTTAGTTAGAAAGCCTCCCTTCCTCTTTAAAGGCTCTATCTGTCCACCTGTTCAACAGATAAATATGCTGACGGGCCTGGCCAAAAATAAGATAAACAGCCACAAGGATCTTATTGACAAGCAAGGCTAAGGAGCGTTGAACCTCGGATGGGTGGCTGTTGAATGCACGCCGGAAGCCATCAGATACAGATTTGTTTGTCTTCATAAATAATTGTATATAGTATAATCATAATGGGCTCAGCAGTCGAAAATTAAATTAAATTATAATAAAAAACAAATAAATATAGGTCCCTTCCAAATAGGCAACCATTCAACATCGTAATCGTTTTCTTCTCAATTTTCAATAACATCGAAAAAGTTTCCAATTCATAAAATTGAAGCCAAAAATTTATTCCAACAAACGGGTTTTTTTTTTTTTTTTTTTTTTGTTTTTTTTTTTTTTAGAATGAAAATTTCCGATAAACTCAAACGCTTATCTCAAGTCCTTGGATCAGTGCGCTTGCTTTATTAATTCAAAGCCCTTTATAATTCACTCAAACACTTTGGTCAAGAGACTGCGGATAAACGAAAACTTTATCTATGATTCATGTCTCTGAGAGGGTTTGGACCATTTTCAGATTAGTTCCCAATTCAATACTCTAATAAATCACTCGCAATATAGAGAAAGTGAACTTGGAATAAGTAACCCCAAGTACTAGATAAATAAAAGAGGAGAAAGCGAAAGAAGATTAACAATTTCAATCAATTTGATAAATATTTAACCTATTGATAAATATATAAAGATAATAGAATTTTTAAGGCAATGATATGCCCAATATTAACGAGTTAAAATGTCTATGACTAAATCAAATCAAATTTTATCTTCCAACTTTGTGAGACGAGAAATTATATATAAAAATCGCGTAATATTTTATATGTGTGAAAAAAAAAATTAGCGAGGGTATGAAGAACAAAACCAACTCAGAAATCCTAGGAGATTGTGGGCCGAATGTCAAATAAATTTATATGCAAAATGTACACTCATTTCATTTGTCGCTCCGTCTCTCAAATAACTCTTATACTGCAACCTTAACTGGAAAGGCAGAACGTCAACGCGTTCAACACCAAACCCGTTCACAACAGTGGCAATATTTGCAAAACCCAGCTAACAATGAAAAGAGAAGTTGACACATTTAATTTTTTTGTATTAATACAAATTTACATTCATAAAATGTTTTAAATATTTATTATTATTTAGTTTTTTTTTTTTTTTTGCATAAAAAGCAATATTAAAAAAAATGCTCTTCTGAGGGGATTATGCATGTCTGGGATCGCAAAAAGTGTTCCATAGAAGCTTAAAAAACTCCCATTTTTCCTTTAATACGTAGACGAAAGTCTTGTCGCTGCCAAAAAAAGAATTGAAAATTAAATCATTTTTATTCAGTACTTAAGATCACTATAGGAATAGAGAAAAACAAAATAAATTTTTTAAATCTTATAAAATACTTTTCTTATTTCCATGAATTAAAGAGAATAAAAAAAATTGGTACATGCAATAGATTTTTATTTTTAGCGAATTAGTGAGACAGAGAAACATTTTCGTCTTTTTGAGTTAAAAGTTTTTTTTCAGGAATGATCTCGTCGAGATAATCCGACCCTGGGCTCCAAAAATAGGGATAAAGTGCTTTTAAAATATTTTATTTAAAATATTATTTTTGTTTTTGGCTGTAAACCATATATTGATATTATTGCTATTCTTTTAGCCCTATGAAACTTCCCAACTTCCTTTATCTTAATAAGAAAAATTAGTTGAACTAGTAAAGTGTCAGATTACAGTATATTTATTTTAGTTGGCATTGTTTCTTTAAAGTTATATTTTGATTGATTTTTCAGCTATTTTTACATATGAATATAAAAATCTTTTAAATCAACTTTATGGGAAAACTTCCTTTTTTTCATAAGCATATATCATTCATTATAATAAATAGATCTCGGGTTTATTTTAATATCAAGTTCCCTTCTAATTAATTGATATCATTAATTAAGAGCAGCAGAAACAATGAAAATCGTTCCAATTAGAGCATATAAAAATTCACAACGTGAAAGAAATTGACAATTAAAAAAAAATTATGATTTTTTTTTGATTTTCAAAAACTGATGGCTTAAAATAAATGATACAGAGAGAGAGAGAGAATGGGTTGGAGATAGATAACAGGGAAAATTGTACAGCACGATCGGTGTGGTTAAAAAGGATGATGAGATTGCATATTTTAAGCACAAAAGCTGAGGCTGCGTTTCATAAATAAAACTATATATCTGTTTTATATGAGTTTTTGGTATTATGAAAAATTTTAAGGTGGCATTAAGGTCACGAGACCTGAGAGTTACTCAAAAAATAGGGACTTTTTTTAATCAGTTAGAAAGACAACAATCGACCTAGCCTAAGTGAAACTTAATTTTAAATTCAAAATTCAAAATATCCCTATATTCTAAAAATATAAAAAAATTTTTCAAACAAAAGTTGTTGAATTGAATATGGGTGTTATTTCGATCAAGTTGATATTATAGGTAATAATCATTTTGATTTGTCATGATTTAACTTCAAATAAAGTACCATTTCTGCTTAGATAGATTGATGACAAAAGTTGATATTGCCTTTGATTTCTGATTAAAAGTGATATATAAAATAAAAAATCCACCAATATAATAAATACACAAACTGGACTTTGGATCTCGAGGATTTCGGGAACATTTGGGTATTTGTGTTTGGAAGAACCTCAAATAAATGAACGGGAAACATAATATAATAGTAGGTAGGCTTAAACCGTCCAATGAAATAAATTATTAAAATTTATTATTTATTAAAGAATTTAAATCTTGACTTAATATGAATCGTATCTTCTTATAATACGTATGTATTTAAATAAAATAAGATTTTCTTTGAAGAGATTAAAAATCTAATTAAATACTAATCTTTTAAGAGATCTCTTGATCCACTTGGATAGATGGAAGAAAGCAGGTGTCCTTATTTAATTTTAAGCTGAGAATTTTATTAAATAAAATGTAAAATCTCAAATATTAAAATTTTTATTTAAGAATATTTCCTATTTTCATTCATTGTTCTATATTCTTTTAAAATCGTTGAACCTATTTTTATAAAATATGTGTTTTGGCTGAATAATAGATAGGAAGGTGATTGAACTAAATTCATGTAGGTCAACAGGAAAGTGTTCCAACTTATTTGTCTACTTTTTTTTCCCCTAGAAGATTTGAATATATTATGGCACTCAATGATGTAATTTCACCTAGTAATTAAAGACATATTAAAAGTGAAGAAAAAAATAGCAGGTATTATTATTTCTTTTTATCATGCACCATTATGATGACGTTTCGGTCTTGGTCAAGACTATCTTCAGTCTGTGAATAAATATATGACGATAATCTTTCAATTACATAAGATGATAACACATACACATTATATATATATAATTGAGAGATTATTGTCATATATATATATGCACAGTCTGAAGATAGTCTTGACCAAGACCGAAACATCACCCTAATGGCACATAAAAAGAAATAATAATAGCTGCTATTCATATTCACTCCTCTCCAGCTATATATGCACATCGTCTGAAGACCTATTCTCAACCAAATTCTAAGAGAATGAAAAACAAAAGTTTCCATCACATTGACCGCCAAAAAATTTTTGGTTAAATTTTACACGAAAAGAAAAATTTTTACTGTTTTAAAAACTCTCCCATGCCCCTCTAAAAATAAATGTAGAGATATAGTGACATTGAATCAGATTTAATAGCTTTTGCATTCTATTACTAAGATTAAGATCAGATAATAATTGTAAAATTTGCTTCAGCATATTAGTGAAATCGCTATATAAAGCCATCACTCATTTATCACGTTAATTATTAATTAGTAGAAAGTTATTTGTGACATTTTTGTTTAAATGAAAACTAGCTATCATGGCATGCATAAATTCATTTGTGTTTGTTTACTGGAAGGTAGGCAACGCACTAAAGAATTTTTTGATTAATTTCTCTAGAACGGACTTCATATGCGAACTAGAGGAGCTCTCAAGAATTTAATAGTGAGTTCTTCATTTGGGTGGCCTAGTTTCCAGGAAGCAAATAAGAAACATTCAGATATTACTCTAAATTTGATTTTCAGAAATTTTTTGTTTTTTATATGTTAGGGGATACGTAGCGGTATTCCTAGAGATTAACTTTTTGGTATTATACTCCGTTTGGTTTTCATTTGTGGATGAAGGAAAATTTGACACGTTTCGAACTAGGTTTACTTGTTTCCAATTTAATATATACATTTTGTTAATGTTCGAAATGTTTCAGTTTTGAATTTTACACCCAAAGGGTTATTGTTTCATATAATCAATACACAGCAACAATTCTCCTTCTTTATCCTAAATTCAATTCAATTTTTTCTATTTTTTTAAATCTTTCGGCATCTGAGGCCATTTATACTGAGTCCTTATTTATTTAAATTAATTGGTAGCCAATATAATTTTTTTTGTCGCTCACGACAGGAAGCGAACTACTCACCTTTGCACTACGAAGTTAAACCTCTATCTCTGCATCAAGGGATAGAGAACTTTAAATTTTTGCTATTAACTCATTATTAGAAGCTTCTCCCCTCTTCATCTAATCCGATTCACTATCCATTCAATATATATTATTTCATTCATAGTTTGGCCTATTTAACTATTTTTCTACAAGACAAAAGAATAATTTTATTTTTATTTGATGATTAAAGAAAAATCTTTCATAAAATTGTTTTATTATAAATTTTATATTATTTTTTTATTTATCCCATAAAGTGGCTAGAATTTTATTTACTTATTTTATTATCTCTGACACCAAGACTATTCTAAACCTAGATTTTTATCTTTTTTTTTTTTACTTTATTAAAATGACTCTCCATCAAATTGTTTGTTGGCCATACCACTAAATCCGTGCTAATGTACAGGTCACAAACGTTTTCTTCAGGGCAACTCATTCATTTATTCATTCATTCATTGACTTGATTTAATATAAATTCATTTAAAAAATTTTTCAATCAACAGGAACTCGCATGGAAATTTATTCTTCTATAAATGGTTCTGAAGGTTTTCATTTGCTCCCTTTCTCTCTCTCGTTCTGTCTTTCCCGAGTTTTTTATTTCTTTGTTCACATTCTTCCGGAATTTATGAACAAATTCAAGGGATGGGATATTTATATTCCCTAATAGCAGAGAGAAGAGATAATTATCTATTCATGCATAATTCATAATTACTCTTCCTAAATGATCCAACTCTAGATTTTAAATTAAAAGCCTATTTCATTGTGATCATTTTATCTTATTTTTTTTATTTTTTGAATAAATTAAAAATTATTTAAAGGAATTTATAATGAATGTGAAATTTAAATAAATTTATGAGAACATTTTTAGGGTCATAGAATTTTGATAAGAATATTTATACCTAAAAAAAAATTGAACTATAATAAATATCGACCCTGGATTCCTTCATTTAATAATGCGACAAAAAACAAGTTTTTATGGTTCAAACCCCTCGAAGGACGTTAACCAACCCCTTAAATATATTTTTATTTTTCATTCGATTTCAAAAATTTAAGAACTAATTCCCCTCTCTATAATAAATAATAACTAAGTTAAAAAGGAAAATGTACTTAATTATTCCGGAGGAAAAAGGTGATCTATAGGAAGGGAGTGGAGTAGAAAGGTAAAGGGCCTCTCACTCCCAAATTTTTACAGCCATCAAACTAGTCGCCTGCTATTGGGTATGGTGTGTGCCAAGAGTGCATCAAGGTTGCATCAAGGTTAACCAACCGGGGATGATTTTGTGTAGAATTTGTTTTTATGCCTTCAAAAAAATAAAAAAAAATTATCTCGGATAACAGGATATTTTTCAATTTTTTTTTTAATTTAGATAAGTAGAAAATATGCTTAACTTGGTATTATAATCAATTAAAAAAATTTTATAATATCTTTGGTTAAAGTTTTATTGGATAGCTATGGAGTGGGAACATCCAAATCGAGATTCAAAAGTAGTAGTGAATAATACAAATTTCAACCAAAATATTGTAGAATGTTAAAATTAAATTCTAAAACTGAGAGTTTTTTAATTTCTTCTCCTTGTCGAATCATTCATTAATTGCCCGAAAACAGAAGTGGAATTTAATAACATACAACAATTATTACTATATAAAACGTCTAACACTCCGAGACTCACATAACAAGCACGTGTTAGCTGGGCTAAGCCTGGCATTTCTTCCGTTCACTAAATGCCAGTCTTTCCCCTTCAAATCAAGCGACAGGCAATGGGATGATCCGGCTTGCTCCCTTTTTCGGCCCCATCTATAGTTTTTATTTTTTTTTTATTATAAAATCTCGGGAAAGCTAAGAGGAATTAAAAAAATATTCTAAACTAAAATCTTTAAATTGTCTTTATTCAAAAAAAAAAAATTAATTTAATTAAATAAGGACGGAGTCTATCTAAATGGCCTCAGATGCCGAAAAGGACTTAAAAAAAAAAAAAAAAAAAAACCCCAAAAGATCAAAGCCCCTCTTTTACTTTAATTTCTAAGTAGCCTCTTATAGATTATTTTTATATATATTAAGCTTCCTAAAAATGTTATTAATAAGAAATACATTTATTATTAAATTTTTTAACAAAAAAAAAAAAAAAAAAAAAATCAAATAGAATTGCTGAAAAAGAAAAAAATAAATATTCATCCTTAAAATCCAGTGGTATTTATTTCTCTCACGCATTGAGATTTTTTTCCAGGTATTTTTGTTCGTTACTAATCAAAAGTAATTCTCAAAATATGAATTTTTAAAATTAAATTTTCATTCGTCATAAAATAAAATAAAAATAAACTCGCGACTTTATCAAGAATCTTCAATAAGTGGAAAATCATTCTTCTTCAGGAGCGTATCCGTATTCAGAAAAAAAAAAAATTTAAATTAATTTAAAAAAAAAAAAAATAATAATAATTTAATTAAATAAGGACGGAGTCTAAATGGCCTCAGATGCCGAAAAAGACTTAAAAAAAAAAAACCCCCAAAAGATCAAAGCCCCTCTCTTACTTTAATTTCTAAGTAGCCTCTTATAGATTATTTTTATATATATTAAGCTTCCTAAAAATGTTATTAATAAGAATACATTTATTATTAAATTTTTTAACAAAAAAAAAAAAAATCCAATAAAATTGTTGTTGAAAAAGATATAAAACCCGATTAGTAAAATAATTTCATATTTAAATGTTAACTTGTTCGTTGGTTTAATGAAATATCTTACACATACCATCCCCTTCAAAAGTAATTGTGCAAATTGTATCATTGTATCTGTCTTAACAGATACGACTACTTGAAATTCAAAAATAATAAATTTAATAATAGCTAAAAATGACGATTTTGAATTTAACGTAGCTCTCCTAATTATTCATTAAGATGAAACAAAAAATACAGGTTGTCCAATTACTTTTGAGGGGGATGGTATATACACACTCATATGTACTAGTATATACCTTATATGACTATTAGTTTATAACAATATCTTATATTTTATATGTGTACCTTATATAATTATTATTTGATATTATTTTATAAACTTTATAATATTGTAATAGCAAAATTTACAAAGATATGGCCACGTAGCCAAAGTAAGCTAAATAAATAAAAAAGTTTTTATAGGTAAAACTTGGTAGCTACATTAACCCTTATTTGACTTTTCTTCGCCCTTCCTCTTACTCTACCCTAGGAGGGAAGTGAAAGACCGTTAGAAAAATTGGACTTCGAGTTTTCATCAGCCTAATAATTTTTTTTAGAGGTGTGGATTTTACTGGTGGAATCGAATTTCGCTGGTTTGTCCTGGATTCATGCTACAGGGACTATTTGGTTCTATCCCACCAGCAAAAATAATCACAACTAACTATATTGTTAAATTAAATAAAACATCGAGTAGTCATAGTAGGAATAAGTAAACTAATAGACCCTATTAAATGCTAGTATAAAATGAAAAGGTGATGATTATGCAATGATATATATACTTATGTGTGTCTGTATCTGTCAAATGGTCGATACTATAGTTGTAATGATTTTTGAATTTATTGCTCTCTAGCAGAGATTACGTCTGATTATCCATTGTTATAAATTATTATTATTTTTGAAACATCCACATGTGAATAATGAAATTATTGTTTGCTTCAATTTTCTTTTATTATATCTACTCACTCCTGTCCCAGAGATGCCAAATTCGCTTTACGTTCTGAATGGTAAAATTTATTTGAATTATATTGCCCTCCAAATAATCTAATATAGGCGGATCACTTGTATCTATATTGAATTATTTATAAAATCATATGGCTATAGTGTCGAACATTAAGAAAAATTATATCTAATCTGAAATAATTTCTTATTCGGATTTAAGGAAATCTTTACGTTTGAATAGGTTCAATTAATTATCTTGAATATTGGCCTAATTATTATGACTTTTTTTTTATCTTACAAGATAATTTTTTTTACTTTTAATAACTAAATTTAGATATTTATTTTTTCATTCTCTACATCCATCGTCTTCGGATAATTTTGGAATTTGCCTGTCATTAACATCTTTTCAGAATAAGAAGAAATAAAGAAGAGAACACGAGAGAGGCAAAGGGTCCGTCCGGAAGGAAGTGTTTCTTGAAGGGCAGATGTTCGTTCGTTTAGGCGTTTAAGTTAGGAGGGACTAAAGACCAGATCAGACCCCTCAAAATTCCAAAGGTCTCACTCAACATGTCACTTTTAATCCAATCAACTCAGCCCTGTCTCTCTCACTTATAGAGAGAGAAGAGACACAGTGCATTTTAATAGGCAACCAAATGCCAAATCTACGGCGGAATTTATAGAGGATAAATGAAATACTAAGAGAATATTGTATTATAATTCTTGACAAAAAAAAAAAAAAAAACTTTATTCATATTCAATTCTTTGATCAATCAAAATTATCAAAAAATATTGAAAATATTTTTTTGATGATGACTGATTTAACAAAAAAAGATTTTTTTTTAAATAATAAAGAGGCTTGAAAATTAGGATAATAGATTTCCGAATCTCAATGTCAAATTGATTGCCCTATTGTGAAAGGAAACAAGAATCCATCCAAGTAAAATTTTAAGAAACAAGAAAATACTACAAGAAAACAATACAATTATAGAAATTATAGAAAAAAATTTATAACTATCTGATGGGCTTTATTTTTAGGGGTGGAAGGAATTAATCCAGACTTTTTTTTGTCCCTTACGCACTTTTTTATTTCATCAGACCCTCAATCTTTATGAGCAAAAAATGGTGGATACCTGTGTGTGTATATATTCTGATTATTCTTAGAAACTTTGCTTAGCAGTGAAAAAGTGTGAAGGTGACCATAAAAAAATGAAGAATTTCTTCCTTTCAACGTTTAACTAATAATAATCAATTTTTTTTTTTTAGAGTGCTGTTAGTTTAACTTTGGAATGAGCATCCAAGTCTTATTTGGTATATTAAATTATTTCACATTTTAAAAAAGTGCAGAGAAATTCGAATACATTTTAGTAATCAAGGAAATTAAAAGTTTGAAATTTGATGACTTTGTTACAATCCAAATTAGAAGAATTAAAACGGAAATTTTTGAAAATTCCTATTATTCATCATCATCACCAAAAATTTTTATCTATTAACTGTTGATGTATGATCCGATCCTATATATCAAACATAATAAATCATTTGAAAAACAAGCTAAAAAAAATGTTATTTTAATTTTATTAAATCCCCTTGAACTCAGGTGTGGGTGCGGATGTTGCCTACGATCTTGTATGAATGATTCGCCCTCCCCCCCTTTAGTAAATATGTTGTTTAACAAAAGAGGGGAAGAAGCCGGTGGCTAACTAAATACAGAGTACAGCTACTAGACTCACTCCTGTTAAAATCAAACTGGACCATGAATAGAAGCCCTCGAGAGATGTCATTTCCCATCCCAATTTAATAACGAGATGTCACCGAAAAATAAATAAAGGGAGACGAAACGATTAAATGACCAAAGGCTTTGATTATTAGAAGAGACCCAAAGACACAATTTAAAAAACTCTTCAAATTTTTAATTAAACTAATCCATATTTCTATTTTAATATTTGAATAATTAAACAGTGAATATTATTATTAATAAAGATAATAAGTAAAAAGAAAGTTTTTTGCTCGTTTCCAATGCTTAATAAGATATTATAGAGATTTATTAATTAATTATTAATTAAAATTTTTCATTGACATTAAGTTCTAAGAGAGAACAAAATTTGCGATTGAAATCTTAATTTTCCTTTTTTTCTTTCTACCATTCACACTTTTTAGAATTGTAGTTATTCTTGTATAATAATTATTATTAATAAATAAGGAGGCGGAAGGTGAGCGAATTAAATGTTTTCTTTTGAGTTCAAGGTTGGAATTCCAGCTTATCTACCCCTCTCCCCCTTGATGATTACATTCCTCTGGTGAAAGGAAGCGGGAACCCACAGAAAGTTCCAAGAAATGCTAAAGTTTTAGATTCTAACGTTCATTATTGTCAGAAATTCATTTTGTAAATTGTTTTTTGCTTGAGTCATATCTAAATTGTTAGTAGTTTTTTTGGTGCTTGAAAATATTTCAAAAAATAAAAGAAAATTTTTTTCTAAATATTTGCCAACTTCCAAATTAAAAAAAAAAAAAGACTACAAGGAATATTTCAGCAGTAACACACGAACAATCCTCAGCTACAGGAAAACGCCAAGTACGGAGGCGAGGATCCAATTATAAAATAGCTCTCTAAATATTTTATATATTTTCATCAGCTATCATTTTTAGACGATTTTGTATATTAGTCCATCTTAAAGGATACACCTCTTCCATAAGTTCATCTTTTGGTAGAGATAAGAGAGATTTTGTGAAAAATTAAAAAAAAATTTATGAATCCGATTTTGTCTATCACTAAATAAGATATTGATGCGAAATAAAACTGGTATTTAAACAATATATTAAGTAAGCTTTCTTTTAATTGTTAAAAGAAAGTAAAACAGCTTGAATAACAAACCTCTAAGTGATAAGATCTTTTTTTCTTTATTTTTTTATGAGAAAACAACAAAAATTTTTGAATTTAATTTAATATATTTGATACATACACCCTTTTAAGTCAGGTGAGACTAAGAAAAAGGGCACAATGTTGATTTTCTCTTAAGAACTTCCTCCTATGAATTTAATTCATTTTCAAATATTAACATAGCGAGTTAATAAATTCCGAGTGGCTTGAAGGGGGGGTTATTTACAAAATGTTGAGAAGTTGTTATGCCTAGCAGTTTCTATGCTAACGCAAGAGAACAAACTGGACTGAGCGAACGGTGTCATATTTTCAAATTGCCATTGCAATCAGCCAAAAATATTTCCAAGAGATTTTATTCATCTATTATTGCATCAATAAGATTTATTATTTTTATGTGACACATTGAATAACTTAATACATCTGATGAAGTCTCTATCATTGTGTCTTATTGTTAGTTAAGTGGCTACTTTACATGGACTGCAATATATTCTTCAAAATTGACTGTAACACTTCTGCTTAATTTAACTAGCACAGGGGTCGTTAAATTGCCAAACTATTTTTATAGGATAATAAAGCCCTAAAGGGGGTTTGTATTAGTATTACCCTTGTCAAAATGTACTCACCATTCAGAGCATATTGCGAAACTTTTGCGGATTAGATATACATGTAAATGATCTGATCCAATTCCTATAAATAGACATTCTCTCCCAATTTTGAATTTCTTTCATATTCTAAGAATATCTCGAGAATTTCACGCTTTTCAAGTCCATCCCTGAAACTTTTAATATCTATCTGACTAAGTTTATAAAATTTTATTCCAATATCGTTGGAAATTACAAATAAGAGAGGAATACGGACACTTTTTTTTCTCAAACGTGAATAAATCAATTTTTCTTCCTAATAAAAATGCAAATTAAAAAATTTTTTAGATTCAATAAGAAAAGAAAGAGCACGTGTGCCATCCAATATATTTGAAGGGGTTGAAATGTAATAAACGAATGTTCTGTCTTTAAAATGTCTGTCAATAAGTATGTATGAGTGTGTACGTATGTGTGTTGTATATAGTATATGAAAGAAAAAGTAAAGGCGGGGTATATGCATCTAAAGGGTGTTGTTTGGAAGACCAATTTTCCGTGTTGAGAGAGAAAGTGAGGGAAGGCAATGGAGGAGCTGATGGCCCTACCCGTTAACATCTACGGTTGTCATGGCAACGGTTGCTAAGGTAGCCGCCGCAGCAGCCAGCAGCACCACCCACCCATCCTCGAAAGCCAAGTCTGGCCAAGTTTACCAATGTTCTCTCTCTCTCTCGCTCTTTTGGAATTAAATAAACCAAGATCGGATTCATTGCTTCTTAGTTTTGCTTCCACCATGTGACAATCGATATTTTAGTAAGTCAGCAGACACTGTTTTATCGTGCCAAAAGAAGGACTTTTTTTATTTACTTTATTTTTAAAATAACTAGAGACAGAAGCTTATTTCTTTTTAAAAGCGCAAACAAGAGACATGTTTAAATTTCATTGTTATTCTTCATTAAGTTCATTTATCAGAACTTTATGGGGTTATGGATTTCTCTTATATTGCGATGATATGTGCAGAGGAGGTTTTATCTCGTGAAAAAAATCCAGAGTCGTTTCGGCTTTAATGGAATATCACCATCATCAGTTCACTAAGAGAGTAAAATCTCAATCCACATGAGGTAAGAATATTTGTATTTTTATATACAAAACTGACTGGCAAGCTGGCGAGCATTGATTTTAAATATCGTACGAACATTTATATATTAATACAAATATTCTTGACAATTCTGCACATAGATGCTTGTCCATGAGTTTTTACTCTCTTAGTCACTGATGATGACATTCCATTAAAGCCGAAAGTCTTCCAATTTTTTCCTTTAGTAACTACATCCTCCTCTTCACCTATCATCTACTAACCGCCACCTTTTTATTCACCACATTGTATCTCTCCTATATTTCATTTGGAATACTTAACATAGCATCTATTTTGAATTTTGAATTTTTTCGTGTACATGATATCGTCTTTAAGCAGGCTGATTTTCTTCTACACCAATCCTTTATTTCCTCCTTATTTGAGATGTCAAATCCAAAACTCCATTGAAATGAAGTCCTTATCGAAGAAATCCGAGAATTTAGAATTCTGACAGAGTTGTCTCTAAAATAAAAATTGATCTATACTCTCTTATTCTGTTCTGGTCTTATCCCTTGCTGTTTTGTCATGATTATTTAGTCTCTAAAATAATGACTCTTCACACCAAGTAAAATTCTTCCAATGACGCTGCTTTTTTCAACAATTGATTCCCATTAATTCTCAGTGAAAGAGGAAAAAGCATTTTTCTATTCTAGCCACGAGTGAGTGACATTAAATTAACTTTTATTCTCTCAATTTCTTTGGCTTTTTTTTTCTCTACGAAAACTTTTTATTCACATTAGTAAAATAAATCTCGGCTAGCTTAAATTTCCAAATAACACCCTATTAATGCATTTATTTATCGAGGCCCCTGCCTATAAATTCGACAAGGAAACTCAATTAGCCAATTGATTATTTTTAGTATACTTTTTTTTTTTTGTTTTTAATATATATTGGAGAAATTTAATCAATTTATTTTTTCTTTTCTTGAAAGTTCCAAGCCCTTTCTTGATCCCTTTTAAACAATGGCTTAGGAAATTCAATAGGAAAAGGGGAACAGGAACAAAATCCTTTTAAAATTAAATTAAATAGGAAAATTTTTCCTCTTGATCATATAACATAAATATGTTTTCTAAAAAAAGAATTGTTTGGGATAAGGGGTAAAAACGTTCATCTCGATTCGATGTAAAATAAATAAACAAATATATAGGATAAGCTAGAAAGAAAATATTTTATAAAATCGCAAAATATTTTTTACATTTTCAAATATTTGGATTTTATCAAAATATCAATGAAAATATTAAAAAAAATTTTTTTTTTAATGGATTAGAGTCTTCCTCCCCATTCATTTAATTAGACCGGATATTCGGTTATTTGTTTATTTTTTATGACTCAACTCCCTGCCCTCATAGAGTTTTCTGAGGGTTCATAGTTAAGATCCCGGCAAATCAACTCACATTTGTAGAGTAAAAATTTAATGAAAAAATATTGCTCTCGTTATCTTTAGCTATTTAAAATTCTATTAGTGTAAAACAATTTTTTTTAAATTAAAGTAATTTCCTATATTTATTTATTAATCATGCTATGCTACGAATGAATTAGTTGGTAACAACTCTAACAGTCTGGTAAAAGACCTGTCAGAGTTCTCCTCTCTTCAAAACAGAACTTATTCACATTCGCCATTTCCTATATTTAATATAAGTCCAAATGGTTAATGGTGCATTTTAGACTGTAAAAGTTCAAAGAGTGTTTGCATTTGTTCGTCTTGAGCTGGAGGCAAGCTCTTAATTCTCTTTATAAAAAGCAACTTCTTTCTCTTCTACTTATTCTATTTTTCTATCAAGGTGTAGGTAAATTAGTTCGTGTTGAATAGCTGGAAGGAAGGGAGCATAAATGACCATTTTTACGCAGTGGTTAAATCACCCTAGAAACTAACAGAATCATTTGAATCACCTATCTTCTAGCAATCCAACACGAACTAATTTACTCACACCATGGTATCTTTGATCAGCTCATAGCTATAAAAGTTAGCAAGAATCTTTTATAAAATTAAGGCTTTTTTATTTCTTTTTTTTTTCTTTTTGTAGAAAATCAGGCAGTAGCTTCTTCCTCGATCTTGATTTTCAAAAACCTCTCTTCATAAAAATGTAAATTTATGCATAACATATTTGTTTGTTTTCATAAACTAAATTAATTCACCTAGTTTGCTCTCTATTATCAGATTTCATCATATATATATATATATTAGAAATTATGATTAAAAAAATATATAAATTTGGAGGATGATAAATTGGAGTGCATTAACATAACCCTTTTAGCAGACGCCTCTCCTCTCTCTCACTCTATTGATGCAAAATACTCGAAGCCATTCATATTCCGTTATCAAATTTCAGAAAATTAATGAAGCACTCTCTTTCTTTCTCGCTTTTTATTTCAAATATATTTAATTCGCACCCTTCATCCCTTTGCTCATTAAAGCTTTTAGAATGATGAACCTACATTCTCTCTACTTGAACGAATATTCATATTTGTATAATTATACCAGGTCGTAGTTTTCTCCGGAAAATAATTTTCTTGAGATTTATTAGAGTAGATTTGATTCTTATATGAATGATAATTCTTTTTCTTTTTTAAAAATTTTTTATTTTGTTACGTTTTAATTAATTTTTATTTATTAATTACTGAGTTGAACCATAAAGGAGAGAAAAAAAAAATACATTCTGTTAATAACAAAACCAATGAAAACAAAAGAAATCATGTTTTTTCAACAATTGTCCTGATGAAGGCTGGAAAACACAGCCAAAACTGTTGACAACTCTTCAGAAATAAATAACTTTCTTTCATCATTAATATAATATTCTTTTATTTGATATTGTATACAAAATTCCATTCCATTCATAATTTAAATGAAAAAAAAAAGAATGAAAAAATAAATTAGGTTTAAATAATTTAGATCCTCCCACATGATAGCGAACTCGAGTTAACCGAGTCAGGTCTTTCTTTCCTTTCTATTAATTCCAGTCTTTTCTTATATATCTATATAATTAATCATGAATCGGTTTAGCAATATAAAAGGCAATTAAAAAACGCCTGGATGTTAGGCAACCGAATAACAAGTTTGTTTTTTTCTTTGCCTATCGTTTCAGTTAATCTATGAATTCTTCAAATTCTTAGGGATTTTTAAACAGAGAAGTTAATAAGGACAAGAGAACTCTTTTTTTATCAAAAGGGCAGATATATCTTACTCTGATAAGAAATTCACTGATTATAAAAGGTTATTTATTAACTTAATTTATTATTTTTTTAATATTCGCAATTTTATCGCTCTCTGGGACTTTTGTACTTTACAAAACATTAAAAAATTTATCCTCTTTAATTGAATGTGAGTTTTATTTTTGGTATTTGTAATTGACTAAAGAAAACAAAATAAGTCATTTTCATTAGTTATAGGAATTTTCTAATACGAGATACGAGAATCCTATGCATTTTTGAAGAACAAAAAAACGTTCTGGAATTTGTAGCTGTAAATATTTCATTTTTTATTCAAACATTGAAAATAGAAGTAATATAAATAATTAATTCCTACCTAACCTTTTACTTTTTAATAAGTGACAAACTGACGTGAGTGAGGAGGAGAAGTGTTTTCCTTTTTAGACCCTTTTAAAAGTCCCTCAGGTAGGCCTATAAATTTTTTCTTTGATCAAAAAGCAAAAGGAAAGGAATGAGGGAAGGGGAATCCTCAATGATCCAGTTATTTGCTCTACTTATTTAAATAAAAAGTACATATCTCGAGTTTATTTTTACTTATTTGCTTAATTAATACTGAAAAATACAAAAGTAGATACGATAAGAAGATTTAAAAAATATGAATTACTATATCCCAATCACAAAACAAGAAACAAATTATTAAAATTACATTGAATAGTTTTACTTGAAAATAGCGTAATCAAAAATTTATAATTGGGTATGAATAGGAGTTTTACTCCATCGGATATGAGCACTAAAATACGTGGGTCTCGCACATATTTATAATGGGAAGTTCAGGACTTGCATAATTTCTCGCCTCTCTCCCCCTTAAAAGGAATACCCGTGGGTCTGAACACTCAAAAATAGATGAAACCTGGATTGCCTTGCTAATTTGTCTGCGCTGAGTCTTTCCCATGTCAAGTCAACTCCCTAGCCCTCTTCAAAAATTAATCTACACTTTTGTTTTGTTTTTATTTTAAAACTATTCTTAACATGGACATGAAAATGATTGAATAATGAGAAAAGTACATACCATATATTCCTAACCGAGAAGGTGAGAAATGTCAATAAAGTGAACAAAGCATGAACAAGTTACAATTGCAAATTTTTAAATTCAAAAAAGTGTATGAATTTTGGAAATTTAAATAGCCCTGCATGCTGCATGCCTTGACACTGGAAAGTCTATCATCCCGAGACTCAGCGCTCTCAAATTAATCTGTTTTAAGGGCAATCAGGCCCTCTGGTTAGATACATATGAAATCCAATGAGGATATAGTTAGTTTACATAATTATGTCCGTCAGTCTAGCAATATAAGAAGATAAATAAAATAACCGTTTTCTAAGTTAATATAAATAGGCCTAATATCTAGAAAAATTTCAGGACCCAGATGAACCCGGTTACCCGGCAGCTTCACTATCTTTTCATGGAACATTTTCCATTTCATCTTATCGATAGCAAGAAGGAAACTTTTTGCACCAAAAGGCCCCGAACTTAAACTAATTCTTATGATGCCGGTTTTTTCCAAGTGAATAAAAGGAAAAAAAGGTCTGCCCACCAGATTAATCACTTTGATTGAAATATGATTTAATCCCCATCATATTTATTTAAAACAAAATTTCTAAAATATTCGCAAATCAAATATTCCCTAGTAATTAATTCTCCCCTCACCCACCCCTGAGGAGATAAGCGTGTTTACTTTCATCTTCCCCTCCACTTTGAATTAACAAATGATTAATTAAGTAGAACAAATTGGGTTAATTCAAAGTGTTATAATTATTTAACACTTGCCACTAATCAAACCCTTAATAATATTTATAATATTCGTTGTTAGCAAAGGGGGGGGGGGGAGGGACAAATCAGTCACGTGTTATTGGATTAAAAGGTTTAAATCAAACCGAACAATCCTACAAATCCCCATTCGCTCTCATCCCTTTTTCTATTTCCCGCTTCATTGCACGTTTTAAACTCTCTCTCCCTCTATAGATGGATTTTTATAAAACAAATATTGCTAATGCTTGTAAAATAACTGATTTTTTTTTATTTATTTTAATTTTGTTCCATTTTGATTAAATATAATTTTTTTTTTACTGAATTAAAGCAAGCCAATGAATATACGCAAAAGGATTTTTAAACTAAAATATAAAATTGGGGGGTAATAAAAAAAAAGTAAATAAAAAATTGTAAAACTACATTTGTAAACAGAGTGTTTATTAATTGGTGAGATTATCCTAATGATGCCCTCACACTGTTTATACGCAATTTGCTTTGAAAACACAGCTGATATTGTTATACTGAGATCGGACCATTTTCTTCCTAAATTAAAATCTTAATTTTGTTCGTCTGAAAAACATTATTTTCTGACTTTCATCTTAACTCCTTCTTTTGCTTTAATTAGATGTTAATTTTAAGAGTGAGATGATCGAAATTTAATTAAGCTGAGAAAAAAAGATGCGAGAATTCAGTTCAATATTGCATAGAACCCTCTTCAAATTTTTAATCGCAATCTTTTCAAAGTGAAACGAGCAGCACATGCGGATGATATTTAATTTTTTTAATCATTTTTTTTCTTTTAATTCCAGAGTTGGTCATGAGTGAGGAGACGGCCCCGGAGGGCCCGGCGGCGTCTTCCGAAGAAGTTCCGTCAGAGGAGAGCCAACGGATGCTCAACTCCCCCGTAAAAGAAAAATCATCCGACGCTGAAGAACTGGCCGAAGATCCAGCCTCGGTTAAAATGTTAACTGACACATCAGACTCCCCGGTAGCCGATAATCCAGCCATGACAGAGAGTCAGATCAGCGGCAGCAAAGTAGACCGAGTTCGAAAACAACTAGAGGATTCGACCCGAGCGCCCCATTCCAAGATACCCATCGGCGGCATCCGCATGCCGGGATTCTTAAGAGCCACCAAATCACAAAAAACTAAGGTATTTACTCTACTTAATTAAAGCCGACAAATCTCCTCTCCTTTGAGCTACCGCCAACAGCTTTTGTGGAGATATGCTTTTGAAAGGAGCCGACGAGGGAGCTGAAATCTAAGCCTTTGATAGGACAAGGTTCCCAAATTTAATATTATCAACGAATTCGATTCGAATCTATATGCACCTTCTTTTAAATAAACATCTCAACAAAAGAGGGAATAAATAAACGCGAAACTTTTCTAATAAATGATTTGCCCTTTCCCGATCCTGATCATTTTACTTTCTCTGATCCCTTTAATAGAATATATTTTTTTTAAACGAAAACACTTTTAACGCTTTCAACTCAAGAGTTTAAGAGCTACTTTCTCACAATTATATATATATATATTTTCACATTTTTTCCAAGCTGATATGATATTCTAATTTTTTTCCCAGTTTTATTTTGCCACCAATCTTTAAGTTTTTTTTTTTATTCAGCCTATAATTAGTTTCGTTCATGTCTATATGACTTTCAATACAGAGAGCAAATAAATATATGACCGAATCCTGACGAGGTGTTGAAACTTTTTCTTTTCAAAGTCTTTTCGGAACCTGAGGGAATTTAGACTCCGTCCTTATATTAAAATTAATTGGTAGCCCTTAGTAAAACTACTAATTTGGCCTAATTATAAACAACTCGTCTGAAATTCTCCAGAAAAATTTTACAGAAAGTAAAAATTCTTTCATTTTTTTTTTTTTTTTTTTTTTTTTTTGTATATTTCGTTAAATTTCTTCATATAATTACAAGAAAAGTTCAACTATTAATATTATTAGAAATAAATTAATAAGTGTTATTTTGGTCTCATCTAGCAGAAAATCTCTCTTTTGGCCTATACCCGGCGTGGGAAACCTTTTTTAAATTTTCTGCACTAAAATTTACAAAAATTTCACATTTTATATCAAGGCAAAATTTTAAAAAAAATAATGATATTATCTTAAAAGGTAAATAAATAAATGTTTGATTGGGCATAATTTGCCCAACCTGCACTCGAACCAGGATTTCTCGTTTTCGCTGCGGACATGCTATCTTTACAACAAGACGTCTAATCAAAGTCAAACTCATCTCACTAAATATTTTAATCTTAAACGGCAATCTATAGGGTGTTGTTTGAAAATCACTAACTATTTCAAACAAAACCCAATCAGTCGACAAATCATTATCAATTTAATGAAATGAAAATTTATGAGACCTACATTTAAAAATTGACTTTTATTCAATATTTATTAAACAACTTAATAGAAAAATAGATAAAATTATATTAGACTGTCATTTCTTTATGATGTATCTTTAGCAAAAAATCTTTTGCTCACGCTATTTAGATTATAATATAATTTAAATAAATTTCATCACTCAACGAGAAGCGATCTACTGACTCGTGTAAGCAAGAGCTCTACCTCTATTTGAAGGGATAGGGTATAAATTTAACGAATTATCTGAATTTCAATTTTATAAAGACGAGAAAAATGTTATCATTTCTTTTAATAGTCTTGAAATGGATCGATTGTTCTACACGAGTCGAAAGACCGACACTATAAGACGACGCTCAGTTGCGTGGCGATTAAACTGCAAATGCTGTTGATTCGATTGTTACCTTACTCTTAGGTTAAAAGAAAGTCTCGTTACATTTTTTTTGCCGTTTTTTTCTCACAAGCGACAAAATCTCTTCTTTAAACCGCATCAAATATTAATTCGTATTGATTCCCAACTCATTTAAAATGAAATTCCCAATAAATCTTCGGGATTTTTCCTTGACACATCAGACGGACATTGAAGCATTTTCTTTGTTTACCCCTCAAGGAATGAATGAACGAGTTTTTTTTCCTCCTTCCTTTCTTACTACTCTTAAAAAACTTACTCCCTTCTTCCTGATAGGCTTTAGCTCTCGCTCTGACCAAAACAGCCAAAATACGAACCAGTGGGGGATCGTGATTGATTGCTTGCTCTCTACACCTAAAAAAAATTACCTCTTTTATGGATTTACTTCTGCGTCAGAGGCGTAGATATAACAACAAAAAAATGATAACATTTGTGCTGAAATGGATGAATCAATCAGTAACTCGAAGGCATATACCAATTGCTCATTTTTTAAGCGATTTCCAGTAAAAGGAAGTCTCTTTGAATGGTCGAACATTAATTAATTCGTTAGTTAATGAGCCACATGAGACATTTTATAATAAATGATTTTCAAAAATTGTTATTATTGAAAACAAGCCCTATTTGCACTTTCTTCCTGAGCTTGTAATTCTCCTCTCATTTATGGTAGTATCACATAAATGTATAAATAGTAAAGACAAAATAAAATCGTGTAAATATTTTATCTTATGAAATTTTGAGGATTTTTACTTTCTCTTATTTTTTATAATTTTTTAAATAATAAATAAAAGTATTAATTAATAAGTTGAGTGAAAATGCAATGTTTTTTTTTTTTTAAGCGCTATTTTGCTAAGTCACAATAAATTAAAAAGATATTTATGCTGCCGGAAGGTCAACAAATGAATAATAGAATAAAAACCAGATTATCTGGGATATTTGGGACAGGACATTCATTAATCCCCCGGATAATAAAAAAATCCGGATAGTCAAATTTAAATTTAAAAAAGTGAAAAAAAATGATACATCAGGGTTAAAAAAAAAGCTGTGCTTCTCGCGCTCCGGGGGCCCATATTACTACTAATCGAATTTCTACTCTTTTTTGAAATTTGTCATAAAATTTTCAACTCTCTATTTCCAAATCAATCAACAAAAAGCAAAAATCTCTTTTTCTGACTTACACCATTCAAAAACCACAATCAATAATGATGACTAGAGACCTAAAACTTCTTCTAAACAATATATTTATTTGTATGTAATATTTTAATAGTCGCCACATTATTTGTACAATATTTTGTAAAATATTATGATAAATGAAATAATGTATAACCTTCTAGAAATAAACAAAAAAAAAACTAGTAGAAACTAATAATTACTAAAAAATAGAATGGAATTTTCTATTATTATTTTTCTTTCTTTTAATTTGTTTTATAATAAACAAATGTTCCCAAATAATTCTCAAACATAATTTTTAAATTCAAAGAAAATAGTTTTTTTAGTCCTACAAAAAGATTCCCAATTCAATCGAAAATCTTTTATTTTCTTTGAAGACAAGGCAGATGGAGGAAGGTTGCTCTCACTTGGCAAAATTTCCTCTTCTCTCCTGGCAAAATTTCCTTCTAGTTTAAATTTGTTGGCATTTTTCTCACCCCTGATCCTAAACCCTTTTTATACGAGTAAGCAAACTTATTTCTATAAGTCCCTGCACACATCACCACCCAGGTTAGTTAGAATAATGCTAAATATTATTTTCCCATAACAAATTTTTTTTTAATGTATTTGTTGAGAGGAAGTCACATTGTATATAACAAATAAAGCCCTTTAATACGGCCCTGGGTTAATTAAGAAGTGCTAACCGTGGGAACTAATAGTAAAATGTGTTTAAAAAAAATGTAAAAGATCCATTGAAAGAGACTATTTTTAATCAATCGTTTTATTTTTAAAATCACTTCTCTTTTTCAAATGCATAATTAATAGAGGAGACTGGGAATTTGGACGTTTTTCCCACTTAAATAACAAATTGCTAAGATGAATGACAGAATCATACATAATAAAAAGGAGTGGGGGGAGGGGGATTGGTTTATGTGCAAAAACCGTTGCAAAGGAGAGTAGAGAGGGGGTTCCCTTTCCCTCTTAGGGCACAAAAGGGCACCCCAGAGAGGACAATAGCCCCGTGGGAGCCGCCATCGGCACAAACACACACACACACAGATGAATTGCGTTGTGTGTTGCACATCAAAGTAGATCGATACAATGGGACATCTCAGCTGGGATGAATAGATTTAGCCCTGGAATGCATTCTATGAATATCGGTATATACAGATATAGGTTAAACTTAAGAAAAAAAAATTTTTAAACGTATCCGGGTCTTTTATAAAATTCATGCAATTCCAAGAAAACAACATCTCTCTCTTTCTTACATTTTTTTTTTTGGGAGCCTTCCCAAAATTTATATTTAAGATATACAGAGAGGAACAATTAAAAAGGCTAAGGAAAGCAAAAATGTCTAGCCAATGACTGATTATAACAGGCAAAAATGAAAATTGCCTTGAGCTGGCGAAGAGCTTATAAATCCGGATTAATAAGTAGATTCAACAAACTATTAAATAAAAGTCTTGGTCTAAGAATTCTAAGGAGACCTGATGGAGCGTCTGTTTTTTGTGCTTATATGGGGGCACAATTTGAATTTTATCTAGGACCTATTAGATATTTAATGTGCCACTACCTCTAGCTTATGTTATATTATTCCATTAAGAATCATAAAAAATAAATAACTTTTTTAGAGATACTTAATTAGAATTTTGGATATTTCAAACGCCACGGAATGAATAATTTATAGGGACGGGGGGGTTGATTCAACTTTAAAATTTTTACAATTGAAGACATTAAAAATAGCGGAGAAATAATAGAAAATACAATTTTTCAATTATCTAACGATATACGTGTTTTTATTACTGCCTTTTTAGAGAGACGATTTGCCTGCCACTACAAGCCGATTATAAATGTCAAAAATAATTGTTTATAAGATAAAGTTATTACGCAATAGTTTAATTTGTTAACTTTAGGTATAATACCTTAAAAAATAGTGAAATTACCATAAAAAAGATGGTTTTGATTATTTTATTATAAAAGATTGAAATTAAAAATTCAAAAGATACTAAAATAGTTATCAAGACATCATTTAGTACTAGTGATCGAATCATAAAATGTTTTTTAAAGTTAAAATTCATAATCTAATATACATTTTTTATATTTACAATATATATATATAGAGCCAGATCCACACCATATTATATTTATCTTTTTGCTTTGACGTTAAATAAAATTATTTAATAATATTATAAGTATTAATAATATATTATAAAATAATTAAATTTTGAAACCCTTCTATATAGTGGCGGATTAAGCCTCTAAAGGTTCTAGACAAAATGGAAAATGGGGTATTATTTAGGCGGAGGAAAAATAGACCTGAAAACTTCGTTGTCTTTAAGAATTCCAGGCCTGAGACTGAGAGATTTGTCTTATTTGATTATTGGTTAATCTGAATTTGGTGCTTTAACTTTCTTAAATATTTATATTTACGGGAAAGCGGCATAAACTTGTAAATTTGACCACAAAGAAAAAAAAATATTTGTGGAATTTATTTTTAGTTATAATCGTTAATAAATTTATATTAATTAAAAATTAACATATTTTAGTTAAAACAAAGCTTAAAATAAAAATTTATAAAACGATCTTTTACCAACATCAATACGTCACCCTTTCCAGAAAAATTAACTTACGATTGAGGAAAAAACAAAAAAATATATATATTAGTTATTATCTTAAATTTATTTTTCAAATAAAAACATGACCAAAAAATATCTAATAAATAAATACTTGATTTATATGTGGTCTTCGTCAAAAAAAAGTTCTTCATTCGGTCAAAAAAAAGTTCTTCATTTTGGGATTAGATCGAGACCAGGCACAAAAATTCCTTCGGAAGGTGATGATCAATCATTTCTAAGTTCAAAAATAAAATAATCTCCTTCCCTCCACACTGATTGCACACTATCCCCATAAATATTCGGTGTGTCATTATTATTAATTAATATCAGCACTTTGAGGCCCTCCAATAAATAAAATGATTATTGGAATTTGCATGCGAAATAACATGAATTAAATGTTGAAACGAGCTCCAATCTGGAGCGGTGGAATTTATAAAAGCCTCTTTCCTAGTGACCGAGGATAAATTAAATTTATTTTGGTTCATTGAGTGAATCAGCGGCCCTCTAAATCTCCCCCTTTTGGTCTTTGTTTATATACGTACGGATTTAGAGAGCGAGAGAGCAGAGAGTATTTCAAATCAGCGCTCTCCTCTCATCACCGAACACTAGGGCTACACATTGTACATTTCAATGTTTAAACTAAATAACATCCTTTTTTTTTTTTACGAAAATTTATTTTTTAAATAAATGAAAAGTTCTAAAACGAAGGGTTGGAAAATCATTAAAAGCTGACATTTTGTCCGGAGGTAAATTTTTAATGGAAGAATTTATATATTTTTTTAATTTTGAAATTTATATCAATTGTGTCCAAACCCGTCTAAGGGACGGGGGCACTCTCCCTAAAAAACATTGACTCACCCTTCATTTACATACAAATATTTGTTTGCGTTGTTTAACCTCATCAGAAAGAAATTATTTGATAGCTTGCATATGTCACACAAATATTA